>JAMKCH010016813.1:0-23725 GCA_023653785.1 Ophioderma brevispina
GCTCAAAGACATTGCTATTGTATAGTGCTATCCCGGCTAATTTTTCCATCTTAACTTGCACAGATCAATATCTTACTCCAAGCCTAAAGTATATACATGCCTGAATCCGCGTCTTGAATGCTTTGGAATGTGTCGGTATTTTTATAACAACATTACTAGATACACTGTAAATTCTGTCAAGGGATGTGAAAAACCTGATTTTCTGTTCCAGAAATTGACCAACAAACTGCCACCTCCTGGCCTCCCCTGGAAATTCTTCCTGTTTTAAAACTGTTTTTACAGAATGTTAAAATCCACATTGTTTCCAAACTGTGGAAGTCATTTCAGTAAGGGTCCTTTCATTATGTCAATGTGTTTTCATGCAATTCCGTCCCTTTAACGTTCCAAGCGATGCTTCCAATAGCTTCTATGCATTGAGCAATGACTTTAGTAATTCCACTGAGTGATACATGCATTAGGGCAGGGTTTTCACAACCTTTTGTACCGAGACCCCATTTCTTGACACTTAGGCTTGCGGAGGACCACCCATTACTCAAAAATAATATCTCTCGAAAAGAAATTTGGACCGTCACGAAAAAAAATGAACGATGTTGCTGAGAGGTAAGTAAGTCAGGGCAAGCCAGTTTCAAGCCAGGGGAAGGGTCTTGCAACAAGGTCGCTTATATCTACGGAAGCTCTAAATCTACTGATGAAAGGGAAAGAAAGGACAATCCATTTATAAAAATCGGTTGTGGATTTCTAAGGGCATGCATGGTGCTCGCCATTCCTAAAATAAGTGCGCACGAACTGTGCAAAAATACCACTAATTTCATTTACAAATCGTTGTTCTGGTTCATTTTTCATCGAAGATGAGTCTAAAATAGAGGAGTAGATTAAAAGCCACTAATTGCAAGTTACCCTAGCATATGTGTAGCAAGCAAAAATTGATTGGCAGATATCAGTCATAGTTCATGCACAGAGTTGGGGGGGTGTCTCAGGAGCATTCAAAGTTTGAATTGGTGACTTCTCCAGTCATTTGACATGTATATGGATGATCTGACCCAATGGGTCATGACGAGTTACAACTATGTGTACAATGCCCAGATAAAACACACTATGAGTTACAATATGCTCATCAACCAAGGGCACGTTCAGTGGGTGTGTACTTGTACATGCATTGCATGAACTGAAAAACTTGTGTAGTATAGTAATCATATATATGACAAAAACAACTCAGGGGTGGGTTTTGCTAAAATTTAAACCTGGGAATGAAAGCTATTGAACTGTGCCATATAGTAGTTGATACTTCATTGCCTTATAGTACAAGCATGTTTTAAAACATGTTTAAGTTTCCTGGAAAGTTTTGAATTTTGTAAATGTAGGTGCAATGGGGACTGGGGTTAAAATATTTAGAATCTATTGATGATAAAAATACCCACAATCATAACAGAGGGCATTTACCTGGGAAATGGATATGGCAAAAGGCTGGCATTTCCAAAACCAGGGGGGTATTTCAAATATTAAAGGTTGATGCCTGAAATACATACTGAATGGGGTTTGTCATCTCTAATATACGAGAGGGTTTCCTACATATGATCTCAAGTATTTACACTAACATTGGAAGTACTAACATCCTCGCTAAGCGATGGTTGTTCTTTTTAAGACTATTCTTGTTGGTCTCTGGAAACAGTCCTGTAGGTGACAAAATTTTTTACTAAATTTGCTGGCGCGCAAGCGCCGGACAATTTTAATCAAATCAATTGATTAATTAATTCAAAAACTGCAAAAATCAAGTTTGCTTGGCTTGACATAGTAAATTATATAATTTGCCAATTCTGTTTCTGCCTTTTTGAAAAAGTACTTGAATTTTCATTTAAATAACTTCGCGACCCCCTTCTTGAGGGTTCGCGACCCCTTTTTGGGTCGCGGACCCCCTGAATTCGTGTTTTATTAGATAGCTTAGATCAGATGATAAACATCTAGTTACAATCCACGTAGCTGAGTAACTTCTGCGGGGGTCTTTCTCCATCTTTCCAAATGTTCCACACACACGCCAGATATGCAAACAAAACCAGGTATACTTTTATATTTAATATGTTCCTGATATTATTTATAATACTTTATGTGCTAATTTATAACTTCAATCGTACTATTAAAAGCTGCAAAAGTGAAATAAATGGAGTTGATTACATTGAAATTTTACGTGCGGGGCATGTAACACCCTTAAAGAAAGTTTGATTGAAAAAAAATCTTAAACCTAGTTAAGGCTATAGAACATCTGAATTTTCGTATACATAACAATACAATGTCACCGTTCTTTTTCAAAAAGGACTTACTTGTTTTTGACAAACTACCCAACTCTGGATAAGACATCAGCCATCACATTATCTTTGCCTTCAAAGGATGTGTTTTGATCTATAGGTTGCACTCAAGAGTTCAACCTAAGGTTAACGTTCAAAAACTCCAACATCACCTCACTATATATGATATTTGTTTTCTGTGATGAAGGTGAGGGATTGTGATCTGTACCGATGTTGATGACATGGTGGTGGCCAAAAGATTACATTCCAAATGCTCCAAGGCCCAAAATTAGGAGCAAAGCACTCCTGTTCTCAATAATAGTCCACTCAATCTAAGCATGACCTGGACAAAATTGCTACAGAAGGTTTTCTTGCTGTAGCTTGTTTGTACAAACCCTCCCGCAACAACATATCAAAAAGGTAGAAAAAAGGAAAGCATGGCAAGACATGCTAAATTTGCATAAAACCTATGTGCAATTTGGCCTATATTTTGGTTAGTATACAATTTATTAAAAGGGCACGACCCGATTTAAGTTAAAATAAGTTTTCACTTGATTAGACATGGTCTTCACCCCGAAACCCCAATTGTGAGTTTTGCGCGATCAATTTCAAACAGTTTTCCATGATTTGTGAGAGCTAAAAATATTGATTTTCTTAGCCCTATATGTGTAAAATTACTATCGGTCGACCAAATTGGGGTTCCATTTCCCTCATAAATTCCGAACCAAATATCCTTTAGCCCTAAAGAGTTCACAGGGTAAATGAAAAAAGTAGTCTGCTTCCAAATGCCCAAAAAAGTTGACCACTTCTGTAAAAATCTTGGAGTATGGGCAGGACGAGATATAGAGATGTCAGTTGCCCGTCCGGCCCTTTACTCTTGAGTCTATCTTGCTGTCCAAAATAGGACCCAAGGTACTTGAGGTCTAACATTTTTGAGTTGGGTACCGTGGGTATTTGGGAGATTAGGTTGATGATTACACTCATTACGGTCATGTATTCCATTCCGTTCTTTGGCATTAGACATGTTAGATGTAGACTGACTTTATCTGAGCATTCTCAAATGATTGGCTTTGTCGTAGATTCTTTTGCAGCAAATATTTCAATCCCTGTTAGAGCTGAGATAGTCAAGGTCTTGTGAGATGCGGACTTTGGTGACGTCTAGATTGCTTGACCGTCTTTTTATGCTGTTGTCCTACCTATACCCAGGCTATTGCCAAAATGAACCCCTTTTTTTAAAAATGTTCACATACTCAATGACCCCCATTTTCTTTCTTTCCTGCTATCCACTTTTGTCACTTTTTTGAAAGGAATTGAACACCCAAATTCAAAGTTTTTAACAATTTGCTAATTTTCATGGCAGCAATTTTATAATTTCATGGCAATTTGAACTGAGGAAAAGAGGCACTTCCTCTTGTCCTTCAGGTTTTAACATCATCGGCCCTTCTTAAGTTTCATTACTGGATGACCCCATTTTATTGAGATTGTGTACCGAATGACCCGTAGTTTTGGGTACATTTTTCTGGAAAGGACCCGGGAAAGGACCATATTTTCACCGGGCCGAGGCACATACCCCTCACTTCCGCATAGGGAGTGCCACCCGGCACCAGTCGACCCATTGGTTGAATAAAATACTCTCTGTAATAATTTTGCTAAATAAAGATCTTCCCATCCGATTGCAGTAGTGAAAAATCTCTAGAATGTAAATTAATTTTGGCGGCAAAATGAGGCATCTTGAACTTACTGACCATCATTTTCCACTTTTAATACTATCAATAATGCAAGTGCTACATACCTTGCAGGCATAGTCATACAAAAGCATGTTAAAATACTAACAAAAAACCGTTTAAAAAATAACCTATAAACATTGCATTTATGAGATATACCTTAGTCGAAATATGGGCGTATAATATGTCCACGTAAGATAAAATGCAAAATAGCATGTCTTGCCAGGCTTCCATTTTTTCTACCTTTTTGATTATGTGGTTTGGGAGATCTTTTACTGCTATTACAGCAAGAAAACCTTCTGTAGCCAATTTTGATCCAGGTGTACCTCGTATTTTTCATAGATGAGTGGACTATAATGGAGTAGTATTTTTCTTTGGTGCTTGAAACTTCTTGGGGAGAGAAAATACCATAACAGGGTGATCAATTCCGTCTTTGCTTTTGTCTTCGCTTTCCACATGCATCCTATCTAATGGATTCATATCAAAAGAGATTTAATTAGATATTTAGTGTTCAGAAATATCAAGCTCAGTTTAATATGCAATTAACAAAATTTTAAAAAATAAGGAAAGTCTGCGCAACGATTAATTCATGAAAATTGTTATGGGTAGTACGCATAATTTTGTTTCTCTAAAATTTTTTGTAACCTCTAGATACTTGAAGATGTAATGGCTTTATGGTGGTCTTTGTATGTTTGGTACAGTATGAATGGTAAGGTGTGTAAATTTATTGGTTAAATTGTTATTTACATTTTATATTAGCTATGATTCCTGATTTTGTAATGGTCCACTGGGATGGGACCGAGGCTGCAGTAGAACTGGAAGATGCACGTAAGAATCCTTAAGGGATAGCAGCGATATGCGAAAGAATCGAAAAATGTGGAAATGCGGGTTGTTTAAAACTATGAAATCAGGGATAAGTGTGTACAATTCCATATAAACACTGCTTTAATCGTAGAAATAAACCACCAAAATAGTGAAAAAATGAAGTATTTGAGGAAATTTGTCATACCGTCTCTCTGTAAATAGACATACAGTGTGGAGTTTCAAAAATCTACACTAAACAGAGTGATTTGTGGGTTTGCACTAGCACCGAATAAAAACAAAAAATCAATAATATTTGTGTTTGAGGTCAAAACTGTATTGATCATGATGCACAATGTCGCGCTTAAAATCGGGATATTCAACCGCGCCGAGAAAGGATTTTTTGATCTCAAGTCGGAATTTTGATATGCAGAATCAGATGAAAGTACTGCCTTGTCTTTTTTTACACGGATGTCAAGCCAAACCACTGGAAGGTTATGTTTGGCTATCCATGCCAGTAACACAAATACAAAATATGAATTTTTATGATTTTTTCATGTTTCGGATTAGCAAATCGCTGCTAATCCCTTGAATATCGTCCCAAATTCCAAATCAGCGGATCGTTTCCTTCCCCCCCCCCCCGACTTAGCACCTCTTTAAAAAATGGCGTGGAAGTGCGGGAAAAACTGGTTTTTTGTCGGGAGGTGAGAAAAGTTTGCATTTGCATAAAGTAAGTAATTAACACCTTGGTAAGCTGGTACTTCTCCCCTTCTTTTTAAAGGTGCTACACTCGATCCGCGTCAATCAGTTTGATGAACTGGCAAGAGCTCAGTTCATGTCCCTTCTCACTCTGCGAATTCTGAAACGTGTGCCTTTATTCATTCCGTCAAGGTTGCAGAAGTCATAGGGAGTAGGGGGAGGACATTATGATTATAAGGAAGACGTGGCCTCCTTGTCATTCAAGCAGTGCAGCTATTCATTTTATTGGTATTCATGATGAACATGGAATCCGATTATTTACCCCCAACTGTCCATGATAATGTATCACGATCATGGCAGACCTCGATTCAATTATCATTTTGTGCATGCAATGCTGAAAACTTACATTGAACACAGTTACAATCAATGTCAGTTAACATGCACAAATCAAATTGCAAATCAAATAATAGGTTTTCACACATCTGCTGGAAAATAAGCTCAAGATTACAAATTGGTTCCTTATAACGAATACTGTACTATACTTTTGGAGGCATTATTGGGTCCACATTCACACGTTCATACAGTCGGGGATAAGCGCTCTCTCTTGCGATGTCCCTTTAAATCAAGCACCTCGCCTAATACGGCGATTTTCGCCGAATTTGGCGAGGTTTGGCTATTTTGGGATGAATTAGTATTCTGCCACCCCCTTAAAATCGGCACCTTTAACATGCGGTTTAATTTCCGTTAACGGTGTGCCGATTCCGTACCCTGTGGCAAGAATACCTAATCTTTCCGCTATTTTTACTATAATTTCAGTGACTTCACAACTTTAGGCAAATTCTTCACAAAAAAATTATTTTGCCAATTTTTAATACAAAATATCTAAAATCTCAGCGGTCAAAAAAAAAATTTTCATCGGGGACTTTTTCTGCTACATGAGGTAAAAGTTTGGGATTTTTTAGAGAAGAAATCAAATTTTGCGAAACGTACATTGCCAGAAAATCATTTCGTTTCCATCAACTTTCATGGAAAAAAAATCCCCAGTCACCATCTTGAAATATCGTCCAAAAGTTAGTTATGTGTCAATTTGATATGGATTTGTTGTGTCCAACTATAGCCTCATCTGTTTAGTATACAAGGTTTAAAAAAAATAACTTTTCTATAAGGAGTCAATAGAAAGAAATTTGAACCTCCAGTTGCGTATTAATCTGAAAAATGTAATGCGGATGGGCTTCCTGCCCAGCGCGTAAGGCTGAAAAGGCTCTGCGCACGAGAAGTAGCAACAAAATGGCGATGCACATCCAAAATTCCATTGGAAAGTAATCCAGCAGCTTTTGAGTTCGATTTATGCACTCTGAACTTGGATTTTTGACAGAATCATTTACTGGGGACTCGATTAAAAAATTGATTAATAATATGTACTATAATCCAATTTTTAACAAAATTGGTGCTTATGATTTTAGGCGGTGGAACACGCACCAATTCGCCGTGTAGCTCAACGGGCGATGCGCCCGACTGAGCGCTTAGTCCCCGACTGCATATGCCTTCAAAGAAAAGCTTGTGATTCCTTGACAGGTTGAAGTTTGTGGTAACTAATAATACAGCTAATACAGATTTTATAACTTTTTCAGTTATATTTTTTTTTTTCTACTCATGTTAAAAAATGCATGCTGATATATGAAAATTGAAATTGAGTATTTATAAATTTTACATGCACACGGCATTAGTACAGAAAACTTTACATGCACACACAAAAAGTTTAAATTAGTGGCATTTTGTTGAATGTGTGCAACCAAGTAATTCGAAGTCTCTGGGATCATGGATGGCGGTTTGTGCGGTCTCGAGTTAAAGCTAAACTTAAATTGGGGGGGGATGAGTCCATGACGCGACTTTGCATTGCTCCAGTTTGCATGACCGCCTTTGTGCGTGTGGCAAAAATGCCTTGCAATTCCAAGGTCGACGTGTGGTTTCTCGGGTGCAAAACCTAACACGCGCAGACTGCCGCAGTGATGTCAACCCCCAAACTTCTTCTCTTGAATACTCATCAAAACATTCCATTGCGAATAAGACAAGAGGGACTTGGTTCCTGTGAGTGCGCAGTGGTAAATTAGTCTGCTTGGATTGGATACCATGATGTCTGAAGAAATCAGTGATTTTCTGTTTGAATATGTTGTTATCTTCAATGGTTTGGATATCTGATGTTAATGAGTTCCAGTCTTTCACAAGACGAGGAACAAATGAGAACTTAAATGAGTTTGTACTGAGATAGGTATAAATGAACTTGATTGAAGAGGCGTCTAGTTTGACGAGTAGACGGGCGCAGGTAGTCCGACACCGGAGATGGCCAACGTGGCAACCTTATGGTTTGTGCCATATATTGACCCGCGTATTTCCTCCTTGTTGAGAGCATTCCCAATCTAGGAATCCCGTATGAGTTCTGTGGCACTTGTAGTCTGTTTGTAAGAGTTTGTTCACCATACAAGCAGCTCTTATTTGAATTTTCCTATCTCGATTGTTCGAACTGGAGATCGAAAAACAGAGTATATGGAGGAGGCTATTAAACTGTACCATGTGTACTGTGCAGCTCGTTCCGTAGCATTGCACGTCGTCATACCACCTCATACAACGCTCGCACGGGAGATTATGAAAACCACGGTGGGTGTGCAGCGGATTCGATGCGGAATAAGCAAATTCAGAATCCGTACAAAAACAGCACTTATTGAAATCTTTACCTTTGATGTAGTCCTAAATATATTTTTATATTAATGCACGTTGTTCTTGACTAATTTTCCATTCATGGTTAAAATCTGATGATTTTGAAACGGTGATTTCTTAACCGTTAAAACTCCCAATTTAAACATAGGCCCCACTAGATATCAGTGAGTCGCACTATCCCCCTGATTGTTCCCCGGTTTATTTTGTTTAGAATAGGCACGAGCACGCTTATTTTCGCTGATTACCAAGAAAGTACGAACATACATCCGGAGTGGTAGACGACTGTGTTACTTTAGATTCATTTTTCGGTCACTTCGTGCCCTTTAATAGGGCCACAACATTTCAAGGATGTAAGCATGAGCTGTGCACCGGTTAATTTTTTAAATCGAGCTAGTGGGGATGCTAGACATCAAAGTTTTCATATTGCAACGATTTGTGTCATCAAGACTGTTAAGTTTTTTTACCAAAGATTCCTTGATTTTGTGACACAGTGGAGCCCGTTATTTTAACGAACGAGCTGCCGCTCTGGCTTTAGTGGAGAGAGATCGTAGGGTCCTTATCGTAGCGGTAAAAGCAGAGTAACCTCGGCTATGTGTACTGTAGTCGGTAGCACTATTTGTGGAATCATCCCGGCCATCGGGCCTACTCCCCTACACTTCTATCATTGTGTCTTTTAAGCCCCTTGTATAAGGCAATGCCATGTCGCCATGATATCCATACATTAAATGACCTTTAAACCACCCCCCCTCCCATCTGTAAAGTTTTAGCTCCGATATTTCAATCCGTTTTGATGTCAAGCAAAAACCATTTTATTATCCCCATAATATACTGTGTAAAATAACTATGGGGTCCGACAAAATGGGACAATATAAATTTCACTCATCATAACATCAAACTCAACCTCTTTACCCTAATATTTCACAGGATAAATGAAAAATAGTGGCTTTCTTTTGACACTAACATTTTGACCACTTCGTAAAATCTGGGGTCTATGGGTACGAGCTATTGGCGATCAGACATGACCATATAAATCAAAATTAAATGTAATTGCGTTTTCCGAACTGTTGTTGGAATTTCCATTTTATTCGGGATCATTGACAAGATCTTTGAACCCGCCGCGCCGTTCAGCCAAGAGTAACAGCCTGTCCAGGCTCCTACGTTATACTTTAGCCTCAAATTTCCCGCAGGCGCTCGCCGAGCTGAGGTCCCCGGCCCTGGGTCTAACATTTAGAGACAGGGGAAATTAAGATTGCTCAATAAATCTAAAAGTATAACGAATCTATTTTAGTTGCAGATAATTTCTTTCCTTTTTTTGTTTCGGCCTTGCCCCTAAGCCAGGAAGACACATAGGGATCCTTTTGTCGCCTGCCCTAATAGGCAGGAAGACACATAGGGATCACTTTGTCCAGCTTGTAGTTTGTTTCTAGGTTGTTGCTGTTGTGAAAAGGGTTTAGTTAACAATTTGACTGTAATATCCACATCCTTTTATGGATTAAAACCAATTTGAATCACAGGTCAACATGCATGCATCCCTGGCACCCTCCCCCATTTTTTGATGGGTCAGGTCACCTGCCAAGGTCAGGTCACAGCCCAAGGTCAAATGGCACATGCCAAGGTCAAAGGTCATCCATGCCAAGGTTCAAAGGTCCCATCCAGGTCAAAGGTCACATATGCCAAGGTCAAAGTCTGTTGTAAATAGGCTTGAAAATTTGTAAATTTTTCTTTTTTTAATTTGAAAATTTTGAAGTTCAATTGTAACAAACGTGAATTAAAAACATGTCTTGTTCAAACGCTCGGGCTATGTCCCCTTTCGAGGTACATCCCCTGTGTATGATCATTGGTACGTATTGACCCTCTCCCCCCGCGGCCGAAGCCGAGGATTATGACCCTCACCCCCCCCAATATGGAGTGTCAATCAAGTACCTCGGACTATGTAAATCCGTACACATGGCATATATAGAAAAGCCTAAGCATAGTCTGGCGCCCATGTAAACTTGTACATATTCACGTATATAGAAAAATATAGAAAACAAATCTAAGCCATCACCTTCCATTTTATTACACGAATCACTCCCGTTATAAACGAATTACTACGTTCGCAAGTCCAACACTGCACCTGCACCCGAATCTCCTCCCACTTTAGAAATTGGCTAATACAGGAATTGCTCACTGCGAGGCGAAGCCGAGCGTCTTGTTATTTTTGGATTTCTTATACAACTTGATGGGCCGAACACCAATTAAATGCAAATGAAGCACAGTATCTTGTACTCATTGGATAAACATGTCCCTTCATGCATCAATCGGTCAGTGGTCCTTGTGACTGGTCAGGTGCGGTTTATTTTGTGCGTGTTGTTTCATGTACAAGGTCACGCTTCATGAATAATTATCTAGATCCAGTAATATTACTCATCGCTCGTATCTTTGATTGGCTATAGAGATGTCGTTCCCCCCGAATTTGGTCGCCAAACCATCGGTCCCCATCAGTGCGCTCCCCATGCCAATTTCGGTCTCACCATCAACTTCGGTTCCCGGTCTGTCAGTCCCACTGCAATTCGGTCCCACGACAATTCGGTCCCAATGGGAAAACGCTGTTAACAAGAACGTGCTTGTATCCTACTTTCATTGTTGTTGTTTGAATGAAGTTTTTTTTATTTATTTTTTTATTTCATTTTTATTATTCTTCAAGTCAAAAATAGAAAATCACCAGTTGGTGCTTTCGTCGTAAGACTTGCACGAAAGTTGAGGGTCCAATATCCTTCCCTTAACTAGATTCTCACTTTGAGTTTTTTGTTTTGCATGTTTTGAGAGCAATAAACTGAGGTTAACCCATAGAGGTTCTTATGGGTTGACCCAGTTAGAAGTCCACAAAGCGTGGAAATGTCCAGTTGAAGAGTCTTAGAAATCCCAGTTTGAAAGTCCACAAACTGAATGAAATATCTCGGTTTTGGAGTTTCGCAAATCAGTTCAATATTAGCATATGTCTAGGAAAAAAAAACTGGATTTGGCTAATCGATATATTGCTCTTTTTTTTAAACATATACCAAAAGCTTAATGACATTTGAGGAGCCCCAACCCCCAAACGTGTATCCCAAGCTTGAATTATGTTTGTGATGTATATTAATATGACTAGCTTAACCCCATAGCTTAACAAATTTGGGTGATTCCCCCTTGTGTGCGCTGGACTGCTTAAACAGCCCATGTTGACGAATTTTGTCAACCAACCAAGAGTAACCATTTGAGTGATGTTTGCCATTCAACAATAATAACATTTGATCTTCAATATTCACTCATAGCATCAGTACCAATGTTAGCTTCCCAAAATATAATGGACAACCCTACATTTTCCTTATTCTAAAGAGCCGGTCAATTAAAATGAGTGTGCGACGTTACTTTTCCGTCAACAATTTTTTAACTAACTTTAGTCTGACCATTGCCTTAACTAAGAGAGCATGTTATATAATTACTTGCTTGTAGAACTAGGGTTCATATATCAAACAATATTTTGACACAAAATGATTCTGATGTCGCATTATTAAAAACAAAATATGCACTCAAAAAAGGATTTTTCCGTCAACAATTTTGTAACGTCCGCCACATTACATTCTGTTACCACCGTAGGTGCAATTACTTGACCTTGTAATTTAATTGGTTATTTAAAATAAAATGCCTCTAACACACTTCCCACAGAACAGGCAATAGTCCCCATCCATCATTTAAACCCTCGTATGTGCCATTACATTTTCCGTCAACACTTGTAACGTCCGTCA
The DNA here is from genome assembly GCA_023653785.1 of Ophioderma brevispina. Classification (NCBI taxonomy): domain Eukaryota; kingdom Metazoa; phylum Echinodermata; class Ophiuroidea; order Amphilepidida; family Ophiodermatidae; genus Ophioderma; species Ophioderma brevispina. The sequence goes on from JAMKCH010016813.1 coordinate 11,986, forward strand.
ACGCTATAACGTCCGCAACCAGCACGAGTTTTTTCTTATAAAATTGGAGATCAGAAGATGTTGATTTTGTACCTTGACCAGATTAAACAGTAATAAAATGAACTTTTCTTAACGAACTAAATTTTACTTTATTTGTTACTATTTAAATGTTAGCAAAATGTGTTGCGGACGTTACAATTGGTGTTAATGTTTACGAAAAATCTCTATTTGAAGGCATTTCTTAAGTAGTTTAAAACAGAATTGGCACTGTTGTAATTTATTATTTGAATGCTAATCTATTAAGATGAAAAGTTTACACTGAAATAAAGCCCTCTGTAATTTATTTCAGGTGAACAAAATTTGCATTTACTCTGATTTTAAAATTGTAATTTTAATAAACCATTGTTAAGGATTTGTCCTTACTTTTTATCTGGTAGAGCTGTATACAGCTATAGAAAGTAACAGGTTTCATTATGACCGCTATTCATAAATTAAACTTCTTTTTTCATTCTTATATGCAAAGTACACTTATCACAGGCACTGATCACTGCTTTTGGTTGCGTAGTTACATTTGCAAGGTTACAGGGTGGATCATGCATTGTATCAGTGCTTAGACTTTTAGAATGACCTGTGCATTGGTTCTAATTTTTATTGGGCCATTAAAAAGCTTGAAAGAAAAGAAACCAAAGACAAAATACAAAAGAATATTAAATACAACAAAACTAAAATTAACATGTGTAGAAATATGTTGCGGACGTTACAACTTGTCACACTTAATATTTCCCATGCTGTAGTTGCCATGTTGCTATGCTAGGAAGTTGAAGAAAATACACTTTAATTGAACAAGAAACCTCTAATAGTTAAATTTTGAGGGTGGTCAACCCATGCAGCATACCAATTTAGTGGCAAAAACATGAAAATCCCTTGAGTTTTTTGAGAGTTGAAAGCCAAAAATATCTCAAGTTTAGAATGATATTATTGTAACTGTGGTTTCCAAATCTAATTTTAAGAATTATTACAGTTTCATATGGATTTCAGCTTATTTTAGTATTACATAACTAAAATAACGGCTTGTTTCCAAGATAATAGACTCTACAACAAGGGGATTGACTATCCCAATTTAGCATCAAATTGAGTGCCTGTTTTGTTAAATACCTCACATCTGGTATTTAACGAATTGAAGTCCTGTAAAGTACCAATATTTAATTTTAACGTTCAATTTAAAATGTTCAAACTAATAAGAAGTATTAGAGACAAAAGGAATGTCTGCATGTTTTGATCGGTCTCAGAACAGTCACAATCATAGTGTAAGGCAACAATAATGTAACGTCCGCAACAACAGTATTATAGAATATTTTTATGTCATTTGAGTTAAAAGTTAGGATTTAGTGTGTTATTTGCTATAGTTTTTTTGCATGGTAACTAATTACATACCAGTTACAACTTTTGAAAAGTAAAATGATTACATTTTAATTCTTCTGAAAGGAGAATGCAGTATGTGCTAATATTTGGAAATTGAAATTAGAACCTTTAGCATCAATATATTTATACATAAACGAATTTATATAGCGATTTGGTATGTAAATATTATTTGCAAAAGTTAATGCTAAAAACATTGACAGGTTATAAATTTCCAATGTAATGCTTGAAGAGATTTACAACCAAAGGCATTGTGTGACATGATTATCACGTCCGCAACACAGGAAAGGATCAATCAGAATTTTTAATTAGATGAGTTTTCAAATTGTTTGTGTGCAAGAAATGCCTCAGTTGGGTTAATGCAGCCCATGAAGTACTACCAGGATAGCCCTCTTTTAAAACGTTTAGACAAACTTTGATTCAAACCGTAATATGAGGATTGTTGCAATTCCTTTGGCTTAAAAAATTTCTATTTCTACCACAGTAATATGAAATTTTGGTCATAAATACTCCTTGGTGTTTGACATTCACCCTATTGTTTACTTGGTCATCAATATGTAAAGTAATGGTAGCTTGAATGTTGTCTGTCTGAGAGGTGTTTTAAAACATAAAAATATTATTATTAAATAATGATTACATTTCATAGCTTTAACACATTATCAAAGTAAGATTAAGCTCAACTCATTTATTTTTTCATAAAAATATGGTTTGTCCAAGTTGAAAAATAGTATAAGAAAAGTCACTACAATGCAATTTAATTTTCACGACACCTTGGTTGACACTTGTGGTATATGTTAAAAAAAACCAGAGCCATATTACGTACGCAAGCCTTTTGATCATTTGTAATCTCAATTAATGCTGTTTAAAATATATGTAAAGATATGTCATGGTGTTCAACCACATCGGAAACGCTCAATGTGTCGCTTGGATGGAATGGCCTGATGAAAACACAAAAACGAGTCGCAAACTTTTTATTTGAATAAGCATGGAAGTGTTCGCAGAAGATTCATATCTCAAGTTTGGTAAAAGCGTCTCGCATTAATCTCTTTAACACACATTTGATGGAAGGACAAATGCGGATATATCAGGTTGTAAATAGTACAAGTACGGATGGCCCCCTCCGTTGCGAGCGCGGATCCCTACAATATTCGTTCTCCAAGATACATTTGCCCATGCAAAGTTGGTGGAAAAATGAATTTTCAAAGTGGATCACAACAGATAGGTCTTATAAAGCCTGGTTAATAAGTGATATCTTAGACCACATCAGACTTTTTCAGGATGTAAATAACATTAACCCGTGGACCGTCCTTAAATGTCGGGAAGGTGGGAATCCGGGCTGGAAATTTTTCTTTTTCGAGTGCTCAATGGGGTTCTATCCTGGTATTGGAATGAGGAACTGAGACAAATGTTTTTAATAGCCTTTTGTGCGTAATATATCTAAGTGTAACTTTCCATTTTGTGCAAATTTATTAAAATAAACCAAGTTTTTAACATTTAGTGAGCAGCCAGACGTACCCATGAGAACCACTGTTTTGGACACGATAAGAAAACACCCATGTCTAACAGACTATTAAACATACTGTCCCTTAAACCCTAACCCCCAAATCTCACAAAACCACATCAGTGTTACATATTGTGAGACTTTGTGAGATTCAATGATTAAACACTCTGCACTAAGCTATTTGTGAGATTGTTGTGCAATTCAGTGGTTTATGATGCATGGACACCAGTGTTTATTTTTGTGAGATTCAGTGATAAAAATAAGTTAATTCTATACTTTGAGCTATTGTGAGATTCAGTGAGTTCCTCGTCAGATGAAATGTTTGATTTTTGTGAGATTACAGTGGTGAGGGGGTTTTTTTTTTTTAAAGAACAAATGTGTTTTTGTTTTTTTTTTAAAAAAAAGTGTTTTGTTTTTTTTTTTTTAAAATATATGTGATAAGATCCTTCGCTGTATGGTTTGTTGAGATCAGTGGTCCCCTTTTGGGAAAGTGTCTTTGTGGGTTAGGGTTAATTGCAAAATCCCACATGCAATATGTGAACATGGTTTTAAAAAGTTCGATTTTCATACTCTATATAAATGTAAAAGAGTGAGTCATGCCCTAAAAGAGCTGGTCTGAGTAACCCATCCTAAGTTTAGAGTGAAAACTTCCCTCGAAAAATCTACTCAAACGAGTGAAAATTTTTCACCATTGGGATGAGTGCCTCGTAGACAGCTCTTTGAAAGTGACTTCCACTCTTTTTTTACATTTATAGAGGCCTCCTTTTCGCCCGTTCATTGCAATTGTTTCGATTTTAAGTGTAAAGTTTCCATTTCTTGTAATATATATAAAGTTTCATAAACGGGAGGTTCCATTTACTCCAATTTTTTAACTTCTTTTAATTTTTAAATTGAGTACCAAATGTATTTAATTTGTTTCTTGGTGCCTTTTTTTGGGCTAACCTTGGTACTCTTTTGACGTTTCCTCTGGTATCCCTAATTCCGCTTTTATATCTGGTAACTCATGCAATTAACAATTTTTTGTTTTTGTATATGTTTTATTTTTATATCCTCTTTGGCTGTCTCTGTATTTGGATTATTGATTAATAAATAAATGATGAAAGTTTAATATTTACTCCGTGCTATTTCAGCTTATTTTTGTTAATAATTTAGTGACTCCTTTTTATCGCTGTTTCATATTTCACCTCAAAATCACTATAGGTGCAACACGAGATTTCATAAATCGAAAACCCTGTTTTTTGCACTGATGTAAAGCGTTCCATCAAAATTAACCCCATCTGCAATGAAAAGTTGAGAATTAAATTTTTTGGTAAAATAATTTCGAAATTTCTAATTTCTATTGGCAGCAAATACGGGGAAGTTTCAAAAGCCTTTGTTTTAGATTGAAATATTTCATATTTTAACGGCATACCGAAAGCAATAGGATTCCATCCAAGATTTCTATGTCTGATCATAATACATTGAATTTATTTTAATCAGAAATTAGAAAAACTTCAAAAATATTTATTTGAAATATTTTTGAAAAACTACGCACAAATGTATTTTATGCATTTGGTGCGTATGTATATCGCGAGTGTAACTTTGCATTTGGTGTATTTATATCAAATTTAACACATGTTTTGCTTTTGGCAACAAAATACCTTATAACGAACATACAGATGAATCAAAAATTACTTTCCCTTCAGTATATAGGCAGAATTTTAAAATTGTATAGAAAATTCACAATTTTTCAAGAGTCTTTTAACGAATAGGTATTACATCAGCGTTCACAAGACTTTAATTGTTTAAATCGATCAAACCATTCAACAGCTACAAACACACCTCACCACCAAACACGCACAGACACACACCCAAACAGCCCCCTCACACCCCAGGATACCCAAAAGCATCTATATCTATAGACCTATTTCCATTTACTGGTTATAGACCCCGCGCACCAATGTATTTTTTTTTTGCATTTTTAGCGTGTCAGTGTAATCAATTTAACAAGTATGGGTAGAATTGATGACTCCACCACTAAACTTGTTGTAAATCAGAAATACTCAGAGCCGATATCGCTTTTGTCAATGGTTTATGTGGCTGAGTTGAAAACATCTTCGCAAACCTTCGGAGATGTGTACAATTATAACCACGGAGATAAATTAATCATCTTAAATAAAAGTAGCTAATAAGCTTTTATTATGCAGAACATTGGAATCACAATCGTTTTTTCAATTACTTTTCGCATGTAAAATGTTTATTGGGAATCCCACGTAAAAGCAGCGACATTAATTCAGCTGCATGGGCAAACTGGTCCAGTAAAAATGTGAAAAATCGAAAATACTGTTCAGTGTGTGAATATAAATAATGCCCACATGATTCAATTAGATTTTTTACACTTGACCCTTACAAAATTGAATTCGATATACGAGCGCCCATGGGGTTTTTCAACCTTCCCGAACAATTGGTTCCACTAAAGGCTTTCCATATTTTGTTAATATGTAACTCATGTTAAGACCCCTATTTTGTTTAATAGTAGCTATGTTTAGACCAAATTCCCTCTTTTTCTGTAATTCCTAGCACTACATCCAATATTTTCTGCATTATTCTGTTCTCATTCTCATGTCTACTTATTAGGCTGAACTAAAATTTCGTATGAATCATAAAATGTCATAGGGATATAATTGGGTAATCAAGCATTATACTTTATATGCGCTTTTACATGGAAATGGTAAATTTACATCTTCATTGCGAATTTGATCAACTGAAACCTTTAATTTTTTGGGTTATACAACAATATGCGTTAATATTTGTTACTATTTGAAGAGTTCTTCCACATATGAATTTAGGTCAATTTATTAAAAGGGATATTGATTGCGTATCCTGGTAGGCCCATATTGCGGGGTCCGACTGGCATCGGGCAAAGGGATTTTCAAGGCTCCATATGATATTCTGTAATATTTCGGAAAATGATTAAAAAGGGAATCGATTTCCTACCTTGTATTGGGTAAGAAAATATCAGTAAAAAAAGTGAAAGGTTGATTTTGATTTGGTTTAAAACATATGATTTACTTTGACTATTTGCCGCCAAAGGAAATTTTAAAAAAAAAAATCACTCATTTTCAGATTAATCCTTTAGATGGCCGATGGGGATATATTTTTATGGAAAGTTTAACATCATGAAAATCAGAGCTTTTCATTTTTAGCAACATCCGGTATAAATGACATCTCTCATTCTCCTCATTGCCTAACCTTAACATTTGGCCTACCCTTTATTAACGAACTCATGACTATTTAATAAGATATTTAAATGTGATAAGGTAATGTTGTAATAGTATGTTTTAACAGTTTCGCATTTTTGATCTTTCAGACCTTGTCTTTTGAATTTTCAGAGGAGCAGTACAAAGCTCATCTAGCCTCCCTTAGGCGAGCTGCAGAAGAGCTTTTTAAAAGCTCCCAAATTCTGGCTGGAGACATCTTTTACAAGCTAGCGCTGCATAGCAGCATACAAGGCAGAACCGGCAACTGAGTTGGGACCAGAAGCAGTTAAAGCTCATGCACTTTCAATTCAGGTGTAGCTGAAGCAATAAGTATCGCTGCTATGTTTAATTACTGCAATCAAGTTTAGTAACAAGTTAAGTTACATACATAGACTGTCACGCAAGGTTTAATTAAATTACCATGATGTAGATGTTAATGTTATCATTCAAGTGTATTCATTTTCCAAAGAATTATTCACCCAGCCGTGGGGCCTGACCTCGACATGGCAGTTTTTTTTTTTCATTTTGAATCTAGTCGGTCCTAACTAGGGGAGAGGTAACCTTGGCATGCACGACCAGTCAAACATATCAGTACTGGGCTCGATGTGTGAAGCTTTACCCAGTCGGCAAAGTCAGGGTCATATGTAGGGCTCCCCAGAATTTATCTAACTTGAATTGGGTGACGGTTTGGCTCACGTTTTGCATGTGTAATAATTGGCGGATTCACGATGCTTGAGGTCAGAGGCGTATCGCGTGGGCAACGTGGTGGTCTTTGTTCAGTGGCCGGTTGTTCAGTATGTCATGATGTTCGAGTTCTTACTTGTATCGGGCGACACCTTTCCCCGGAACCTTTCATTTCTTTGAACTTGTTTCGTGCATAGTTTAAAAATCATTTGACCACGAAGGTGGTACCCGTCCTACGTTTCTTTCTTTCTTCATGTCGAAAATAATCTAAATTCCTACTTCCGTAATGTTTGTAAGACCCCTCAACCATTCGCCCAAGGCGCCAAGCGTAGCTATCAAAACTTCGCTCATCAAAACAAAACCACGTGCGATAAACAGTGCGAAGGCTTCGATTTTTAGTTTACTTCAGCATTCTTACACTAGTCCGTGTTTCATTTTGTACACCTTCCATGCGGTATTTCCATGAGTTCCGATACAGTTGTGGAGTTAATACCCGCAGATTTTTGCTCGTCGGCCCCGATTTACCAGCCGTTCACACTATCTGAAAAGTGCGTGTAACTGGTACCGCATCGTTTTTCCGTGAATCATTATTACCATTAAAATTTGCCATAAGGAAGTATTTTGCTGGGTTTGCCCGGCTCAAATACAAAGGGAGAAAACTCGCAGCCGGCTTTTAAACAAGATGCCGATAAATCGCTCGACTCAAAGCATTTTTAGATTGCGCGACTGCGCCGCGATCGCGCGCAAGGCGCGCCTCAAAAGACAGGTCTGATCTTTGGTATTTTGTTTAACCTGTGCTTTAGAGGCCCTATAGACTCTTATTTATTTGTCCTTGTTCCAAAAGGTTTTTGTTTGGGAATATATCTTAATATGGGTTTAATTGGCATCCTCTTATACTGGTAATTATGTGTGACAGAATTTTACCACACTGTAAATATTCAACTATTTTCAGATCCACCCGAACTTCAAACATCATGTCGCATGAAGCCAAGTATAAATTTTTTGATCCAAGAGAGGATCCAAAGTATCATGTCAACTGGTACTTTCCTATTAAAATAACAAAATCCAAGGCATGGGTTGTATTTTGACATCATTTTGGGTTATAAATTGTAAACTCTAGTATGAGGGGGTTTTTTAGTTATGCATAGGTGACTTCACAATAAATTTTTTCTATTTCTTAGCCCATATCGGATCTAATATTTAAGCATAGTTTGGTACTTGTCTCAGACTGGATGCAGGTTTCGTTCAGACCCGTCGCCCTCACTCTCTAAAAATAATTGAGTATAAAATATAGTGACCCCACTAATGAAAACAAACGCGCTCCGTCAATGTGGACAATTTTAGGCGTGTTATGTTCTTTTTCGGGAATTTGATAGTCTATTTTCAGGTCGTTTTAGGCAAAATTATAATTACTATCATGCATAAATTGAAGCTTTTTAAGCATGAAATATAATAATAGAAACAATTTGTCATTTCGATAATCATGCAATTTTGCATTAATTCATCTTAACTTATTTTTGCACTGTCTTTATATTGAGAGAAAGAGACATTATAGAAGTGTATTGTCATGCTAGTTTGTGAACAGAACACCAATATGTCTACTAATACACTTAGTATATTTATTGGCGTTTGGTTTTACACTTTAACAATGGCACACGCGAAGCGGTTCATCCAAACATAGGGGAAAAACAAAAACATAACAAAAAATTTATATTGAAACAATAATATTAACTTTTTTTATTGGTAAATGCTCTCCTTAATTTTATTGTGTACTAACATACAACATGTAGATCGATCACCCAAAATTTGGACGGTGAGTTTCACACGGTTGCCTTAGTTTCCCTATATAATATAAGGTGGGCTATAGAGGGTCATCTTTGGGTATAGTTTTCAGATCACTTCGAACACCATGGATACATGACATGACTTGATTGATGCTTATCTTATCACCATTTTCGAAGAAAAAAATTAAAAAGTTGCGAAAACCAGGGGCCCCAACGAAAAATCAAAATGGAATATTAACTTTTCAAAAAAACAAAAAATTTTTTACCATAACTTGATAGCTTTTTGTTTAATCACCTTCATTTTTGTGGCAAAACACCAATTGGTTGTGGCTGCAAGGAATCATTATATGCAATTTCTATCTCACCACGACTTTCGTTTTCTCATATGGCAGTTAGTTTAGCCTAAAATTGGACTGCGAGGCCGCTTTCCCAAAAAGTATATAAAAAAACCGCAAACACCACGCAAGTCAAAAATTTTCAGCATGTGTTCATAAATAAAAACTCTCTTCAACTTTTTTGAATGTTAAAATCACCATTCCAATTGGATGCCGCATTTTTATCGGGGGGAAGAAAGCGCCCTCAGAGGTCAATTTAAGCAAAATGGCATTTCAAAACAAAGGCTATTGGTGGTGAGATGAAAGCTGCATAGCATGAATTCCTAATACCCCAAAACATGGGTATTGCCACCAAATTAACAGCAAATTGAACAAAAAATAATTGAGTTATGGCAAAAAATCAAATTTTTGACAAATTTGGCGGCCATTTGGATTTTCGAGATGGGCACCTGGTTTCGTGACTTTTTAATTTTTTCTTCGAAAGTGGGATTAGGAGTGATAAAAGTCCACAATGAGCCTGTGTTCGAAAGTGATCTGAAATATTGACCTTCTATAGCCCCCTCTAATTAATGAGTGCTTACTCTGACTGTGAAAAGGCCATGATTTCATACGAGGGCCTGGCATACAAACACGATAGTGATATGGCTAGCAAATTGGTTATCATATTTGTAACCCGTATGGTAACACGACTTGAGAAAACATCAAGGATGTGGATAATTGTTCCCCGCGAACGAGTTCGGAACGGGGACGATAAAATGAGCAGGCAAAATTCCGTTCGGGTCCGTCCTGTTCGTCCGTCCGTTCGGCCGTTCCGTGATAAAAATGTTTAACCCTATGTTGTATCAATTTATCTGGAGTTCCGTAAGGGCAAACAATGATGTAACTTGGTGGAAAGGAAGGGGTTGGTGGTCTCAACCCTGATTTGATTTTGGGAGTAAAAATATAGTAAAATATGGAATTCATTAAGTATCTCATTTGCATAATTTATGCAAATTTCCCTGCAAGGCAATTTGTTGTACAAGTTCTGGAGTTCCGTAATGCGTATATTGATGTACCTTGATGGAAGGAAGCGGGCTGACAAGTTCTCAGGACCTTATTAGATTTTGAGCGTATTTGGGGCAAATTTAGTATGCAAATGAGCGTAATTAGTATGCAAAAATCAGCGTAATTGCTATTTTGACACTGACATTGGAACTACCAAAATTCTTGCTCTTGAAACCCTATTATGGGGCATCTTCTTTCAATTTTAAAGTATGTGATATATGCGGCCAGCGGCTTAGGTATGGCAAATGAGCATATTTATAGGCGTAATTGCTGTATCTCTGAAACGGTACGTCGGATAGGCAAACTTCCTTCGCTAAACAAAATGAGACTACTATGGCCATAGGGGAGGGTGTGGGTTGTTGTGGAGGTGGGTTTTATTGTTTTTTTTTTTTTTTTTGGGTATTGCGGGGGTGTTGGGGAGGGGTGGGGTGGTGGCAGGGTTTTTTGGCGCGGGGGTGTTGTGTTGCAGTGTTTGTGGGAGTGGGGTGGGTGTTGCATGGTGTTAGAGGGGGTGTTGCAGGGTGCCTGGTGAGTGGTTACAATTTGTTTTTGTATGGGGTGGAGTTGTTGTTTATTGTTGATTGGTGTTTGTTTTGGGGTTCGGGTTTTTGCGTTATGTTGTGGAGGTAGTGGCGTTTGCGGGGTGTTGGGAAGGGGGAGCGAGTTACGGGGTATTTGGGGTGGGGGTGGGTGGTTTGCGGGGGGGGGTTGGGTTTCGAGGGGTGTTAATGAGAGGTGGGGGGTGGGTGTACAGAGTGTTGGGGGTGGGGTGTTGGGAGTTGTGGGGTGTTGGGAGTTGTGGGGTTTTGGGGGTGGGTGTGCGGGTGTTTGGTGAGGGGGTGGGGTTTTGCAGGGTGTTGGGGATGGGGTGGGGTGTTGCTGGGTGGTTGGGGATAGGGTGGGGTGTTTGCTGGGTTTTGGGGAGGGGGTGGTGTGTTGTAGTGCATTTATCACATGTTAGTGATCGCGACATTCGGCGGGGCAAATATTTTAACGCATCGCGTAAATCAAGTTCGCCTTGTTAATCGATGAAATCCCAGGGTAAAAAATACATTCTGCCTTTCTTTGGACCCCTCTTCAACCAAACGTTTCCTCGATCGGAGAGACTCTCAACGGTCTAAATTGTTGCATTGCTCTCAACTGCATACTTGTTTTTCATTTGAGACTCTCAAACAAGCCTCATCCCTAGTAGTTAATTTGCTTGCTCTCACACCTAACCCTCAAAAAAAACCGCGTTTTCGCAGGCAGTTTGTTTTGAGCATTGTTTTATTTTGAGTAGTAAACATTACAATGTACAGTTAAAATGACGTGTTTTTTTTAATTTGTCATCAAATAATAATAATGGTAGTGTCTAATTATCCTTTCATGATGAAAAAAAGGCATAGGGGCCTATAGATGGTGTTGATAAAACAAAGACAAAACAAAGACTACGATATTCAGTGTACAATAATTAGCAGAAAGAACTGAGTAGAAATGACAAAAAATCATGAATAATTGGGTACGTATATGTTTTTCTTTCCATTGGGTCCGAATTGGCATTGGGACCGAATTGACGGATGTGAGCGCATTGGCCAACTATTTACTGAGACCGAAATGTACATGTTTTTTCCATGGGGACCGAATTGGGCCCATGGGACCGAATTGACTGCACCGTGATACCGAATTGACTAGACCGAATTAAGCAGGGGTCCGAACTGACTGGGACCGAACTGGGTTTGGGACCGAATCGACCTGCACCCGGCTATTGAAACTTGA
>JAMKCH010016814.1:0-97729 GCA_023653785.1 Ophioderma brevispina
CTTATAATAGGAAAGTTAACCTTTTACCTTTTTACTTCGGTATTTTGGATCATTTTTTCGAAAATTTGCCAAATTTTTGCGAAAATTGAAAACATTGAGATACTCGTGTTTTTAGTAAAAAAAGTGACTTTTCACGCTATTTCAAGCTGCGTTTTCTCAAAATAACTTTACCTTTGAATTCAAAAATTGAGTATGTTGTGCAAGTGATGAAATATTACATCTTTTGCACTATTGAATCAAACATCTTTTGTTTCTAAACTCAAATCAGAAGAAATTGAATTTCATCTGGGGGCACTAAATTTTAGCGCTTTGTTTAATACATTTCCCCCCCCCCCCCAATATTATTTTTTTCGTTTTTTCCAAGATGCGATTGCGTAAAAGTACATTTAAAAACACTCGCACCGCTTCATTACCCGACAAACCATTCACCATGCCGAACCGCACGCTACGCCTTGAGCCTGACGGCGTGAAATGTGCTGAAATTACCCGCAGTTTAGACATTGTGGTTTTGTGACTCACGAAAGATGGTCACTAGCTGGTTTAAATCAGCAAAAAAAAAAAAAATACAGCTCAGGAATTGTCTGCAGTGGATAACCTTTGTTGGTAACGATTAGAACACAGGTTTGATGTTTTTTTAAAATGGTACAAAAATCAGAAATTTGTGTAAAAACAAAGGCAACTAGGGTTAACACGGCCCTTCTTCTTAAATTGGCTTCTTAAATGATTTCATAACTTCAGAAGAACTAACTCCATGTTAGGTTTTGCTTTTTCATTTTAAAAAGATTAATCTGAGCATATGAAACAGGGCCGATAAGGGGTTTCGTACAACACATCGGGTATGTATGTGGGTATGTGATTATTAAGGTAATTTTGTTCATCTGATGGAACACTCGATTGTCCAAAAATTCTTTTGATTTCGCCAAAATTCAGGTTTTTCGGTCGATAGTTTTCATATTGATAACCACAAGTTGAGTTGCAGAACCCCCCCCCCCATCCCGCAACAGGCAAGGGCGGGGACCACCCATCAACAGGACATTAATCGGTTCCATTGTAGCCAATTCCACGCCTCGTTCCCCAAAAGCCTGATCCCCACTGGGGTTGGGTGCCTCAACGTAAGAAATTTTGCAGCCTCAAAGGGATAATTAAACGGCACATGATAATAACATGGACGTGGTACCAGAATACAGTCAAATTCATCCCCCCCCATGTCCGATTTAGGAAATTAAGTTACTGCACAATAAGAACTTTTCCTTGAAAAATAGGTGCATTGCAAAAAAAAATTACACACAAAAAAATTAACCATGTACAGGGCCAAATGTACAGCATTTGTGCTTGTAAAACCCTTCTAAATCGAACACTTGCCCCCACACCACACCCCAACCCAGAAAAGTCCATAGACATCACACGGACCCAACTGAGATCATGAGATCCCGGGGGGGTCAGGTCTTCATAGACAAGGGGGTGTCCTCCGTGTCCAAGAAATTCAAGAATCCACGTAAAAAAGGTAGTTTTTCAGGATCATGCATGTTACGTACATAACGTGAAAAGAGTCGAAAAATCAACCAAAATCAAGAAAAAGGGTTATATTTTCTAAATGAGGACTTACGCATTTAGGGTCCCATATTTTTTTTTTCCATTTTACATTAAAAAAATTTAAAAAGTGTGTTCCAGAAGCCTTTACTTTGCCTTCAAACCTGTGTTTTCAAATCCTAAATTGTCCAAAATTTAGGGATTTGAAAAGAACACCATATCACGGATTTTTAGTACATGCCTATGGTTTTATATTGAGAATGATGACTCCTTTTGTGTGCCTGATATTTCGCTATACCAAAATTGTTCTATCACTTACCCATGAAACGACCACTGGTTTTAGTACTTAAACTCATTGTATTTAAATGTCAGTCAATTTTAGGTTTGGACATAATTTTCTAACTAGGGCTTGTTCCGATTTATGTGTATTGTGTTCCTCTACTTGATCTTAAGAGCCTGGCACTTGCACGACACCCCATCAAGTACCGTGGGAAACAAACTTTGCTGTTTTGTGGTAACTGCAATTATGCATGTTGCAAAGCCCTATTCAATACTGTGCTAATATTGAGGTAACACTAAACGGCGGTTTTTGTTTAATATCTTGGGCAATAAAATGATTTGAGGGCTCACATTATCATGACGACAATGATAAAAATATGGCCCCTTTCATCTGATATCCAAAATCGATACTACTTCCGGTAAATCATGGTTGTCCCAAAAACGAGCGGAACACGCACCTTTAAAATACTTTTGGGACATAATTTGGCCCTAATTGCGCGGATTCGGTTAATTTTCAGGGAAAATGCGATTTATCGCTGCGCTGTAAATGTGGAGATTCCCAAAAATAATGTTTCTAATGCGAATTCTCCCGGATCCTAACTAGCCCCATAGAAAATGTCTTGAAAACTAAATACTCCCAGGTTTCCTCCGCGATCCACCCCGTGCTGCTTACGAACTCTTCCATGAACACCCTTAATTTTATGATTAGTTCACTAAAAACCTTACCTTCGTGAACTATATTTTCTGTTTATACCGTCGATCATGGTCCTAATGCATTTTAAAGTTAACCACTTACAAATATTAAATTCTTTTTATTATCAAATTTCATCGAAATGGTGTTTCGGAAAGCAACATTGCTTGGTATGGTTCCGCTTGCGCGCGAGAGAACAGCAACCCGCACCCACCCTCCCTCGCCACTTACTATAATATAATTCTCTGTGACACTTTAACAACGCTTCAAGTCTGTTTTATATACTTATAAGCCATTTATCACACTATATTTTGTTATAGTGTAATCACAAATTTCAAATTATTTCTATCAATTTGCATACAAATGTGCGTTTGGAAAGTGAAGATTACAAGGGGACTCCTGTCCCCCACCCCCCCCCCCCCCCCCTACCGCTTGCATGTATAGTAAAGCGCAATGCCGCTCACAGCCATATCGTCGACTTTTATCGACTAGGTCCGTTCCACTGCGTTCTGAGAATTGTTGGATACTCCCCGGATCAAAATGGGGGGGGGCATTTCCCCTTTTAAATACCTTTCCTCGGATATATCCTGGCTGAAAAATTAACTTTTCCCCCAGATTTTAAAAAAAATTTTTCCCCCCCCCCTGAATTAAGCAATCCAAGCTCAACAAGCCTCTCTGTGTGGCAAAAAAATACAACTGAAGCATATGGTTTGGGGTTTTTACGTATAGGGTAAGAATTGCATCAATTACTTTCTTAGGGTAGGGAACACAAATCTTTTTAGGGTAAAGCAAAATTGCGCTACTGATACTTGTTTAGGGGCGCAAAATCCATCAAGTACTTGTTTTAGGGTAGCTCATTGCGCTGCTTATTACGTCCTTTGGGTTGAAAAATTCAAGCCTCGAAATACTTTTTAAGGGTGCTTTTTTTTTGTGATTGCTTGGACACGGATGATACCCCCTTGTCATTGAGAAGGTCCCCCCCCCCGGCATGAGATGGGCGCGGAATTCCATTGACATCGCCCTTATGGCAATGGGTGGGGAAGAATTTTGGGAAGAAATTTTAATCGTGGCCACAACCCCATGAAGTCGGCAGCTCAACGGAATAAACTGCATGTTGAAGATGCAATGATCTATGCAGAATGCATGATGAAGAATCACTGATTCCATCCCGAATTGGGTTAATTGTGCCCGGGATTGTGCCACCCATCCATAGTAAAATTTATATGACATTTGGCAGCCTCAACGGAATAACTGCATCATTGGTTTTGAAGGATGTGGTGACAGATACTTTCCTCCCACACTTACCAAACTTGCACAGCCGCACAAAACTAACTTCAAAACAACCTCATATAGCAGCGCTCGCAGAAGTGGCCGGCTTGGACTGGTCTTGAATGCCATCGTATACGCCGAATCGCCGCACATACCTGATCACGTGCTTTTACTTAGTTGGTCATGTGGAATCTTGATTAGTCACGGGAATCTTGATGGGACCGAAATTGGTGTTGCTGATGAATACATTAGGCAGCTTGACCGTTGTCGTGTTTTGTATGAAAAAAAGTTAATTTTGAGCTATTTGTGTTTTAATTGCTGCAAAACTCGAATTTGAAGTGAGATCCACACAATCGTTGATTGGTGTGTGGCAAATTGCACTAAGTTTCTACAAAATGTGACATCGAAAATAAGGACTTTGACGACATTTACGCGTTTCTTGATTGGTATTTTACAAACCTTGAATATTTTACGCTTTAGCCACACCATAGTCTTTCCACAAACACATTTTTTTAAATACAATTAATTACCTATGTTTGAGGTAATCAGCCTTCAATCAAATAAAGACTTAAAAAATAAAAAAAATCAATGATGTTACGGGAAACAAGAAAGCGGACACCTTCACGTGCATATATCAGAAGAAAATTCAGTAATGTACATAATATGTTTAAAGTAACCGAACGATATGATGTGTTTATAGCATTATCATTACTCGCATATTTAAGCGTACCTAAGACAAACAAGGAACTAAGGGTTGCAGGTTTTGTTTAATCTTCAATTTTTTTGTTTTCACACTTCCTTCCCAGGGTGGGATTGGTGGTAGAATTCCATGGGGACCACAGCCCTTATAAGAAGCATTTTTTAAGTGAGAGCATATCCTTAAAAGGTTTATTATCCACTAAAGAGACGCAATATTTAAGGTAAGTAGAGAATCGCGCGGAAAATGTCAGATTATCAAGATCCATTGAACCCTATCGCTTTGCGCACTTAAGTGTTAGTGCCGTAAGGCTGAATATAAATGATGCTCGTAGTATATTACTTCCATATTTTATAAATACTGATCTGAAAAAACGCCTAAAGTGCATTAGAAAGATGGCAATACAAAAAAAATTGTTATTTCAAAATGATGGGCGTCAAACAAAAATTGTTTAAAAATTCAAGATAATACACAGTATTAAGTTTTCTTGCAATGTAAAACGCGGTTTTGACGTGGGTGCGTTTCTTTTTTGATATATGCCCAGCATCATGTTAAAACAACAGCTTATAGAAAAGAAGATACGGAATAATGTGAAAAAGAAGTTTTACCTCTGGCTGAATCAAGCACCAGCTCTCAACTTTGAAAGCGATGTGATGCGAGCAAACACAAAGAAAACAACGACAAAAATAAAGAACAATAACGAAAAAAAAAATAGGAGTTTTTAGAGTTTGGCGAACAAAAGCAAACATTACCCTTAATTATAAACACGAAAGTGCATTTTGCACGTACAATGCAATGGTGCCACGGCACTATCGTCATAGCTTTTAGCCTTTAATTCATTGAATATTTAACTAGCTTTTCACGTTCCTTATTAAATGTGCTGGTTTGTTTTATTTGCAGGGTTCTATTTAACTAACCCAACACACACACACACCAAACAAACAAAACATATCCCGACACAGCTACATTGAGGTGTTGTATTTGGGGTTGTGCATTGTGGGGGTTAGAAAGTCGTTATATCAATGCCTTATGAGAATGTGACTTTTGTATAGAAATGCAGTATGGTAGTGTGAACCAGTGAAAATAGTGTGTTGTGTGTGTCCTCTCTGTGGTGGTATTATGCCACCCAAACACAACACACCAGTAAACCATACAGAAACATACAGGGGTATTTGTCATATTTTATAAGCGACAAATGTCATTTTAGACGTTTTAAAAAAACATTTCCCTGCACGTTGTGTGTGAGTGTGGGAGTGAGTGTGTGTGTGTGGGTGTGGTGTGTGTGAGTGTGTGGTGTCCATAGCAACTGCCCAACAGTATTTCATTTTGCAACTTTGAAGTGAGGTCAAGCACAGCACATCATTTACCATTGTTTGTTGGTTTATCACTTACCAAAGGGTTTAATTCTCATTGTCTCGCCACATCCGTCTTCCGCTAACGAGAGTAGCTGTATTTAATGTTTGTGTCCAATGTTTGTTCTTATGCAAAGGAAATGTTAACAAATATCCGTGTGAAAATGAAATCCAATGGCAAGAATGTGTTTGTTGCATGATTAAATGGGATTGTTATATCACTCCATTTGATTGATGTGGACTTAACAATTTCAGTTTCAGTACCATCTAGGCCATGTTTTTCGAATCAGATTGTTGTGTCAAAGGTACGACCATTTTGAAAGTTTCGCAATATACATTTTGTTGCCTAGGTCTGCTCTTTCATTTAAAATGTAAAAAAGCGTGCAAAAAAGACGGAGATAGAGCGCTCGAAGACGCAACACTTCCCAAACCAAAGTTGCAGTTTTGGATTTTTCAATGGTCACTGTGCGGTACAACGCAATATACGTGTGTATTGATGTACACAAAAGATGTTTTCGACTTAATGAGCGAGAAAGCCTAATTGCAATATTGTTTGTGGGTACATGTTCGTGTCCCAGTACCACTGCAATGATCCATGAAAAATCCAAAAAAACTCAACTTTTGGTTTTGGGGGTTGGCGTCTTTTGGCGTTCTATCTAGGCCATTGTGACCGCTTTTATTGTAACGTAGGACAGGTATTAATGAAAGAGCAAAGACTAGATAATATAATGTATATTTCGAAAAACTTTTCAAAATGGTCGATTTTGACACAATACTGATCGAAAAATGCCGAGATTTCTTTTTGTGCACAGGGTATATATATATATTAATTATTCAAGTAGTAGGACCCTTCCGGAATAGAAGTGATGACTCTGAGTTTCATTGCCAGAAGGCCAATTTAGTCTAACCACGAATATTATTGTTATACACGCCCCCGTTTATCGGTATTGCCGCACTTTTTGACTATCTCTGACAATTGCCTTTGGACATGAAATTCAGAGTCACGACTTCTATACCTGGAAGGTCTATACTTTGATATTTTTTAGCCTGCCCTATGGCATTGAGCACTTTCTTCAAAAGATAGCTAACCACGAAGCTTATGGTTTAGACAACGCCCCCGTTTATCGGTTGCAGCCTTTTTGACTATCTCTGGGGAGGTATAAACAATTTCCTGCAATGGGTTTGTTCTTATACAACACATGACAATGTAATCGTACAATTCCAGAGGTCTGTATCGAAACCAATCATCACCATCCAGTAGTCTGACGATTGCCTTCTGGCATGAACCTCAGAGGCAAGACTACTGTTCATTTGAAGACTTACTTTGAATATTTTTAGAAGCTTCCCTATGGAATGAGCACTTTCTCAAAGATGTCTAACCACGATCTTATTGTTATATATATATATAAGAAATTGACTGACAGCGCGGCACCGTAGGGCATTATTAATCGCAAAATGAACTTTGCTGTGGATGGGATCGAACCCACAACTTCCGTTTAGATCTCGGATGCGATAATCAATTGCGCCACCACGGCATGGCATGTGATGGGTCCATTTGAGTTTCTACCCCATTAGCGTTCGAGCGGAATTGCCGTCCATTATCACGAGGTGAATCAGCATTCTGCTACACAAGCAACTCGAAAAATGAATTTATAAAACATAGTGAGAGGATGGAGACGCACTTAAACCTCTGTGCATTATGTCAGGAAGATATAAAACAAATATGTGTACGAAATTTTGTTATATTGTTTTTATAAAAAAACATGTTAATTTGGGTGGTATTCTTATTGGGTGTGTGATTGTGTTTTTGTAGTGTTTTGGAAAATGTTTTATTCATTTTTGATGACAGCGCGGACGTGTCATTATTAATTGCAAAATGAACTTGTCAAAGCACCCAAAACAACAAACCACCAACACCTATACCATATGCCACACAAGAACCCAACACACTCAAAACACAATGGACAATGGACGAAAACCATCTCCGACCCAGCACAGCAGCCCAATGCAATCTGAACTGTGCTGATACTGCATAGTCGGAGATGGCTCCCATCCATCTTCACCGCACAGCAGCACAGTGAAGTATGAATGAACCTTAACACCCACCCTCACAAAAAGCAGACGCGTTGGAAAATTCAAGTAAGATAGGCCAGACCTAAGACAATAATTTTATAAATTATATTTAAGAAGATAAAATAACACTTAAGAGTCCAGCTCTTCAAAGCTTATTTCAGTGATTTTTTTTCAGATGTTTCTTTAAAAAATGACTTACTGTTATAAACAATAAAATCATCTCTGACTGGCTGGGGAAGCTCAACCCACATGCGGGGGAAGTTTGTAACAATGGTAAACTTTAAACTATTTTTGGCGTAATATGATCATTTAAAAGCATAATGCTGGAATGACGGGGATTTACAAACCAGTTACAGAAATTAGAATTAAAAAAACAAGCCGTAGCAAAACAGATAGACAGGGTTTTCCCACTATTGGATAAGGTCATGAGATTGAATTGTTTCTGGCGCCCTGAAAGTATCTCGGCATGTTTTTCGATCAGTATTGTGCCCAAATCAGACCATTTTGAAAGTTTTCGAAATATAAATTTTGTTGCCTAGGTCTTGCTCTTTCATTTAACACCTCCCTTGTAAAAAAAGCGTGCAAATATGGCTGAGATAGAGCGCCCGAAAGACGCAAACCCCCCAAACCAAAAGTTGCAGTTTTTGGATTTTTCTGTGTGGTACAACGCAATAATACGTGTGTATTGATTTTGCACAAAGAGGTTTTCCGACTGAATGAGCGAGAAAGCCTACTTGCAATATTGATTGTGGTACACGTGTTCGTGTCCCAGTACACTGCAATGCCCATTGGAACATCCAAAACTGCAACTTTTGGTTTGGGTGTTTGCGTCTTCATCAGGCATTCTTCTCAGCCATTTCGGCACGTTTTTAATTACAATCCAGGGTTAAATGAAAGAGCAGACCTAGGCAACAAAATGTTTATTTCCGAAAACTTTCAAAATGGTCTACTTTGGCACAATCCTGATCGAAAAACATGCCGAGATACTTTTGGTGCCAGGTTCTTTGTTGTTTGGTTTGGCCGCACTGTTCTGAGGAAGCTAACAATTGATTGCACTTTTTAGTAACACTGGACACTGTTAATTCCATGACAAATCAGGTGAAATCTGAACACTAAGGAGACGTAAAGTGGAAACAGTGGAAAGTTTAGTGCTAGAAACAAAATATTCAGGGATAGGCTTGTTTTTACGGCGACATATACACATGACTTGGTACTTTGGTGAGTACATTGTTTCTGACCACCAGTAAAGCTTTGCAAGGTCATTTTGGAGAATTTGAAGATCAGAGAATCTTCATTAATGGTGCGAAAAAAGAAAGTGTCTTCTGCTAGAAAATTTTAAATCTCAAATGAAGATGCAGATCATTGACATCAATTTTGAAAAGCAGGGCCCAAGACCGAGCCCTGAGGCACACCTCAGGACACAGCAACAAAATCAGACATTTGGCCACGAAAAAAAACAACCCTTTGCCTGCAGTTTAAGATAAATTATGAAATCCAACTTTATAAGGGGTCTCTGATGCCAAAAGTGCGATGCAACTTCTCCAAAAGAACTGCATGGGAGATGGATTCAAAGGCGCGGCTATAGTTTACGGATACTTAGTCAACTCGCGGAGTTGTTGAAGTACGGTGATTTGTATCACCGTATTTTTGTTCCATTCACAGAGAGCTACCAGAAGAGAAACCATGCTGGTCAGAATATAAAATACCATTAGCTATGAGATGATTGTGAATGTGGTCGGGAGCAATGCTCTCCAACATTTTTTCCAACAATTGATGTTAGTGCAATGGGCCGATAATTTTTAAGATCACAACGATTACCCGTCCTGTACACGGGAACAACATTTGCAGTCTTCCATCTCAGCGGTAGATTGCCAGATAAGTGATCATGATTACTCGACACCGTTTTGGTATTTAGGAGCTACATTTTAGGGGTAATTCACAATTTTGAACAACAAAATGCACACGTGACCCTACCGAAATCGGTTTTTACCTGTGGCTCACTCTATACCTTTGAAAATGCAAAGCTACACAAACCCCCCACGCACGCACTCATACATACCACACAACACACTACAGCCACCACACACACCCACACCACACAACCTACACACACCACACACACTTATTTCATGCAGGTTTCTAATGGGATGTTTCTTTGTCATAAACAAAAGGTGTGGAATGTAATTTGACGATTAACTAGAGATGTAATGTATATTCCTCCATTATACCTGAAAATAATAATAATTGCAAGTGGATGCTGGAAATATTTACTCTGATAGCAGTTAGAGAGAACCATGAAAGTGGGTACTATGCAATTTTATTGATAAAAATTATGGACCAGGATGTCCGTGTTGGATAACTAACAGTGCCAACTTGGCACTCTTAGGCAATTTGATTTACCGATGGAATCACAGGTACATATGGGGATTTAAATAAATTTATAAAATGCTCCAATAAATTATGACAAATGTTCACAAATACTTCTCTGGTCCAAGAGGAGTAAAAAAGTTGAAGGATCATGTATTTATGATGTCCTTAACAGTCAGAGGTCAATTAAGGAATAACAAATCTTTTGTACAGGAGTCAAAATTTTAAAATGGCTTATTGTATAGAAGAATATCCTCATTATATCATCGGAAAAAGATCTTTAAAAAAAGTGTATTTGCTAAAGAGAGTAGAGAGAGCACATGTTTTATGTTATGTACATAAATAAGTTGAAGGTCACATACATCAATGGTGGTTTAAGTTGCAGCCTTTAATAACTCAAGGTGACATCTTAGATAAAGCAACCTATACCTTTTCAAGAATCCTTTCCAAACAGATAAATCGACTACTTCATGGCGTAGGATATTTTTATAAAAACTCGATCGACAAGCGTTTGCACGTCATAATTGGCCGTTTTTAAACTTCTTAGGGACCTAATGAAGAATTTGTGATATTCGTAACTTTAATGATTTTTGGAATATTAAATCCCGTAATCTGTGACGCTGTGACCCGCAATACCTCAAAGTCAACTAGACACTATATTATGTCTTGTGAGATTTCTCTTATGGATCCATTTTGGAAATTTTATCTCGTAATGTGACCTGTGACCTCGATACCTCAAATTGCTCAAAGGTCAACTAGACCTCTGGATAATACTTTCACAGGGGAGGGTCTGCCAAGAAATCACAATTTCAGACGTCGCCATTTGGTTTAACACGTAAAGGCGAAATCTTGACGAAAAATTCTGATTTTTTTATCTGATGTCAGGGAATATTTTCTTACTCCAAAACGTTGAGTTGAAGAACCAACTCCACTGAAGGGTTATTTCTGAAACTCTTTGTATGAATACCGAACGAGGACGAGGTCGACTGGGGTCATGGTAACCCCATTTTGTGCAGTAATGATGGTGGGATGACGTGTGGTTGTTTTAGCTAGCTCCGCCGATTTAGCAAGTCAGCCCGACATGATCATTTCGACTAAACAACGATTACTTTCTTGATAAATATTAACATGACATAACTGTCTATACAATCGTTGTATCATAATCTTTTGGAAACTCGTCGACTAATCTACAAACAAGTTATTTTGAAACATGGGTCGTCCGAAACAAAATAAACAAACTGGAATACCAAGTAACGGATGATGGATCGTCGAGAATGACACAGCGATTAATCGTCGGGCGACACCTTGACAGGACAAAGCAAAACATCGGACGATTCTCTTAAGCATCTCTTAGCTATCTATTCGTGATGAAATGACTGAAATGAGAAGGGAATTGTCAGACCAAACTTACAGAAAATCAGAGAGAAATTCAGGAAGGTAAGAGATGAAGTCAGATAGCCTAAAGAAAAGGTATGTGCCATGGAAAAAGCCACCGAGTCTCACGCTGAAAGAACTTGATGACCTCGAATTTAAATCAAATTACCAGCAATTCAGAAGGAATAGGAAGAGAAAATGAAAACAAGTGGAAACAGCATGCTTCGAACAGAAATACATGACAGAAAACAAATCTTCTCTTTGATTATGGAGTTCCTGAAAGTAGGATGAGGACTTGTTAGCGAATATGCAGAAGTGTATGTAATGAGTATGGTTTATCCCAGGAGGAGGCTCGTAAGTCTACGCTGTTAATGTACATAGACTCCCAACGCGACAGAGGAAATTGTAAATGGAGTACCAGCCCCGAGACCAGTATTTCCAGATATGTCCACATGCAAACTGATAGGAACTTTTCGGAGATGTTAGGACACAAACAAAGGAGCAAAATTCGCGTTCAACAAGATCTTCCTCCAAGTATGAACGTGCGCGTTTGGCTGAGATTGCTTATTAGGCTTCGTACTCAGGAAAACAATAACGCGCATAAGAGTTGTAGATACTCGTGTGGTGTTTAATGCAAGTAACAGGAGGCGAGGACACGGTGTACATGGAATCCAACTAAGTGAAACTTGAACAGAACTCATGTGAGTAAACTGTAAATAGCTCTAAGATGAGAAAATCAATCAAATTATGTGTATTGAAATTTGTGATTTTGATCATATACTACAAAAAAATTTGATTTAACTAAGAAATTATGGTGACACTCTGATACGTACTTTTATTATGTGCTATTATATTGTACATTGCCTTTATGTTTGTTCTTTTTTTCTAATAAAAATAAAAATAATAAAAAACAAAAAAAAATAAAAGTAGCCCATAACAACATCCATTATTACTGTGACCTGAGCTTAGTTCCAATAATTGTAACTTGCACTATACCTTTAACATTGGACGTTATCTTGGTGTCAAGTTACAATCACATGCTATGAAGTTAGAGTTCATAAATAAGGCTCACTGTTGCAATCATGTGAAGTCACCTTACAAAACGCTTCTTAAAACTTACTGAACTCTTCTGACACTAAATCAAGCAGGGTTGATGTAGAGGTAATTTCCCCCAACTGGGATGTTCCTTACTCAGCAACCATAATCAAACATAACATAAAAATTGTCCTTTGAATCGTCAAGTTGCCTCAACTATGCCAGATTTGTTGATGTTGAAAATTAGCACTTCCGCTATACGAGAGCACAGGTTCAAGGGTCACGCGGTGTGTGTGAAAAAGCAAGCCCATCGATATACTTCCAGTCGCATTGGAGCGATTGTCTGGCGCAAAACCGAATTGACCCAAGATCAGTGTTACGCATACTCACACGCAGAAGTCGTCCTACGGACTGGAAGTATATGCCCTATACCTTGACCCGGTTGACCCCTGGTTGACCCAAAACATGCATCACTTTACCGTTGTTTCAAAAAACCACCGTAGAGTTGATGTTTTGGACTTAGGCTCAGAATAAAATTTGGAGTACCCGAAATTGATGGAAAAATATCACCTTTGACAGATTTTTCTAAGACTTCAACAAATTATAGGCAGTGATTAAACGTTTGAAAGATACTTCTTAGCAAAAGTGAGACCTCAGAGCCTGTAAGTAATATCCTGATTAGAGGTATTTGAAATGTCATCTCTCTTTTTCTGAATTCAACTGATACTTCCTGCAGGACCTGAGATACTGATCAGTGAATGACCTTTGTTGAAAGACATATCTATGTCGTGCTAGCAGGACTAGACCTGAGCTTGTGATAAAGCATGGGCATTGCATACACCAGGATATAATACAAATCTACACTGTTGGGAAATGGTATTAAAAAGCGTCGTTTTGACCGTTCAGCCGGGACTCATAACGTGCACCATCACTGTAGAAAAGGACCTCCAAAAGGATGCACATAACTTGTAAATAACTTAAAAAATGTAGTTTTGACTGTTTTGAGGTCCCGGCATCCGGTCAATGTGCGCCCTTATTTTGGGGAAAATTTTAACAGGGATGGCGCTTGCTATTTTGAAATAACATTAACAATAATTATTATGCGTTTAATTATTCAAATGGGAAACTATGTATGTTATGAGCTAAGTAAAAAAAAAAGGTTGATGATTAAAGTACCCAGTGATTCACCCAAGGATACCAATATTTTAGATTTACAGGAGTAGGTTTGTGGTGAAGGAAAAGCTGTAGAATTCGCACGAAGTTTTTGTTGTTTCTTCAAAAGACAAAGACAAAAGAAAAATTCAAAGACATAAAATTATATTTCACTTGCGTGTGTCGTGAGCATTTTGCTGATTAGAGTTGATTGAATTCGGGTTGTTTTTTATTTGATCATGGGCGTAGGACGGCACGGTCGGATTCGACTGGAGTTTGGGAGATGAAATTTCTCGTGCTAGTTTGTGAACCATAAACAAACATGAGGTGCTGGTAGATCAGAAATAACCTTAATTATGATTAACCTACAGTCACATACTGTTACTGACTTGTTATCGCAATCTAAAAAAATATGGCTATCTGATGATTTTTTTTTTTTCTTTTAATTTCTGTAATAGAAATCACTGGTGAAGCCGTTCAATAGGTAATAATAAATAACGCACTGACGGTAAAAGTGTGTTTGTGTTGATTCTGATATTTAAAGTGAATACAATCCATATTGCACGTACAATGTACGCCATCCGCTACCTCAGTGCAACAAGCCAAACTTTTTACTCGACCTAGAACGCAGCTCCTGCACGCGTGCGGAGGCAACCGTCACGCGCACGTTTCTTTTTTACGGACTCGGATCCTGCCATGAAATTGCACGGAATGGTGAGTTGGAGAGGCCTATATATATTATATAAGCCATTTAATATCAGTCCGATTGAATACTTCAACACAACGACTTACGAGCTGTTAGAATATCAAAGAGATCTACACTCACTTTGGGTCATCCAGTTTAATTAATCTCCTGTTTGTAATTCTATAAATATCTTCTCTATGTCCAGTGCATTTTTTGTGCCTTAATATGGGATGCATGCGTTCCCCTGCCTCACATAAGAGGGACGGCAGTTAGTGCTCCTATCAATCTATAAAATCTGTCTAACAGTGCATTACTTCGTTTTTCAAGTAAATCATCATCAATGAAATCAATTAAATGGGACATCCCCAAAGTCCACACTGATTTCAAAAATATGATTACTAATGGTTTTACTACGAACGATTTTAATTATTAATTCGGTGCTCTGACTAGGCTTTAGATATGTTCGCATTGTAAGGTTCTCTTGCAATTTGTGACTTACAGGATTATTTATTGAATTATTTTTAGCTTTTGTGAATATTTTGTATTTTTGTGATGGTCTGTTAGAAGTTGAAACTATGTTGATGTGCTCTAAAATTATCAAACAAATGTCAAAAAGCATAATCTCATGCAAAACATGTTAATAGATATATCATGAGAAAATGTTATGAATCAAAACTAAACGTTTACAATTGTAGGAAATCCCAGGGAATGGATGTGCCCATACTGTAATCAAGACAAATGGACTCTAACTTATGAATAGATGACGATGTTGTAAAAAAAAAATTAATCGAAATGACAGTCCCCACATTTTAATGTAAGTGATTTGGACTTCAAAAATACGACCAAAAATGGTTTTAACCCATTAAGATTTGATTGTAATTCCACCACACAAAAATTATAGTGATGTAATAAACTCAATTATTGAAGCCTGTTTTATGAAATGAATTTTTGTAACAATTGCTAAAATGTTGTAGTCGGACACTGTTTATAGTGCACATACTGGTATCAAGAACTTTATAGCCGATATTGATCCTGTTCTTAATAACTAAATACTGAGAAAAAACAAGTCTACCATTATGGGCGATTTCAACATATCTTCTAAAAGTCGATTACCCATAAAACCCACCCAACGATTATCTTAGAAACCTTATTTACTCTATTCCCTATGCCTACTATTATATAACCACAAGAATAAGAGACTACTGCTAATTATGGACAAATATTTTGAGAATGATGCAAAAAATTATAAAATCAACAATATTGCTGGTTACCGACAAACTGATCATATGCCAACCATCCTAAAAACTCGCAATAATTTAACTCAGCCGCCTGATAAGGACTAAGAGGGTTGATAGATTAAGAGAATCTCCATAATACCAATAATTCGAATTTAAACAGAGGTTATCAGCTGTTGAATGGCAGGAAATTCTCGATAGCAATAGGCAGATGAGATTATAAAAAAAAAATTGAAACCTTTAATTAACCAATGTATAATGAATGTGTTCCGATAAAAAAGGGTGTACTAGTAGTAACAAAAGAAAGAACCATATCGACCATGGATTACAAAGAGGTTTATTAGATCGTATAAATAAGAAAAACCAGTTGTATAAATAATACTTACTAATAGCATAAGTTATCAAGACTTCAAAAATTTTAAAAATCAGCAAACTATAAGTTGATATGCTATTCGTAAAGCAAGATGGAGAAACGAGGAAACACTTTTTCTTAAATTTGAAAAATAGCCAAAAAATAAGATGGAAACTAAACGTGGAAAACGATAAATGATATTTTGGTCGAGGGAAAAAACAATCCTATGCAGGGCACGTTTAAGGATGACCAAAGGGCAACCTTTCACTAACCGGTAGCATTCTAATCATTTCAATGATTTCTTTGTAAATGTTAATGATATGGAAATATAAAAAAAAAACGGAAGTTAAAAAAAAAAACTTATTTGATTACTCCAAAGATCAAACATTTGTAGATGTACATGTATGACAAAACCAATGTGAAAGGGATTTATTACTAAGAATGAGAAATTCAATCAAAACAGAGTGCTGGTAATGATAAAATTGGTTAATCTCATAATAAAGAAAAGTTGCTAAAAATAGTTACCCCGCTTACAAGAATATTTTATTATCTATATCGACTGGGGTTCGTCTGAAAAAGCTTAAAATAGCTAAGGGTAATACCAATTTATAAGAAACAAGTGTTGATTGTTCTCAATGATCGCCAGTGTCTTTTTCCCATGCTTTTCGAAATACTAGAAGAACTTGTATTTGCTTTTGTAGCTTGTCATTAACGATATAAACACCCATGAAATCCTTAATATAGACAATTTGGTTTTCGGTCCAACATTACCTATATATGGTCATTATTGAATTGGTGGATAAAATAAAATCCTGCAGTGGAAAAGAAATGAAACAACCGTTGGTTGTCTTAGATTTATCGAAAGCATTCGATTACCATCCGATCAACAATATACTTCTAGTAATTAGACATTATGGATTTTCGTGGTATGTACTAGAAGGTTTTTAGCACATTTAAGTAATAGAAAACACAATACGTTTCTTATAATTCGTGACGATCAGGATTTAAAAATATTGTTTGTGTGTTCGCAGGATCGATTACTGGGTCCACTTTTATTTATATTATAGTTAAGATTAAACTAATACTTCGAACCGTTCTTGATTTTTATTATTTGCCGCCGATTGATACATCAATTCTATACTCGCATGAAAAATCGATAGTAACTGTAATAAGTGTTGTGAATGCTGAGTTGAAATGAAGTAAGCAATTGGTTAAGCAAACAAATTATCAGTTAACGCATTTAGCGAAACTAATTACATAGTTTTGGAGCCTAACATGACGTCAGTGAAAGTATAAAACCAGATTTGAATGTCAAATTAGATAATAAATATTGGAACGAGGAATATACAAATTTATAGGTGTCTTAAGAGGACGAAAAACCTCAACTGGAATAAAATCATATCGATCGCGTTTCCAAAACATTGTCGAGAAATATTGGTTGCTGTCATGAACAATATAAAACATGGGTTATTCCGGATCGTGTATTACATACTCTTTATTGTATTTCATTTGCCTTATCTAATTAGGAAATACTATATGGGAAATACTTGTGGTTGTCTAATTAAATAAAACCTTGCAAAACCTCAAAAAATGGGCGATAAGAACAATTTCTACAAGTTCATTACAGAATCATTCCCAAACTTATTTGCAAAATTACAATATTCTTATTTTTGAGGACATGTAATCGCTAGAATAGGTTGTGTTTGTTTATGTTTCAAATATTCAAGAAATGAATTGCCTTAATCTTTTGATACTATTTATTTAAAAAAACAGCTCTGAACATCCATGACTACAGACAAGACATGTAAATGATCTCAATTTAACTAAGAACAAAAGAACTTTTTCGACCAATGTATTCGTTACAAACGGCCCCATTTCTTGTCCCGAGACAAGTCAAATACAATTAAGTATGAATAAATATCCCGTTGATATTACTCTCTTATATTTAAAATTCCTTGATCCCAGGAAAAATATGGTTTAAAAAACACTCCAGATACTAAGGTATGCGGTCACCTGTGGTGCCAAATGGCCTCATTTTGAATTCATAAACTTAATCACCAAAGAATAAACCATGTTATAAATGATGTTAAAACGGAATTCCTTAACCCGAAAAACATGGGGTTATTATAGAAACAGAAAAGAAATTATTTACCATTCTCAATCCAAAAGGATATAGTGAAAAGTGTTTCAAAGATGGCAGCCATGTTGAATTTACGTACTTGAGGCAAGAATAATTAACAATTCGTCGCCCACATCACACCTACTGTCTTTCTGAAATTTTTTACTTTTTTGGATATTTTGCATATGATAGACCATAATGTTATGGTCTATAAATGCACAAAGTTACAATCTTTCGAAAGTGACCTAATTCGTGAGATATTAATTCAGAATTTTGATCAATAAGCTCAAAAATGCATTTCGCGATTTTTCACATACTGTCTTAGTTTCATTTACACGTAATTTCAATAGGAGTATAATTAACCGTTGTTCGTAAAACCAGCTCTTTACGTTTTTCACATACTGATCTATGTGTGTCTCATCTGCCTGTGCGTGAAAATGGCGTGGGATAAGAAAATTAGCGTCGTAGTGAAAATCGATTTTTTGCGTTTTATAAGACTTATGACTTTGTATAGCTTCTAGATCAGGCGAATACTATTGCACTTTCAAAACTAGCAAGGATTAAAAACTTACACTTGAGAATGTTTTCTTCATAATGCAAAATTAAAAAGTAAATTGTAACGTTTAAAATTCAATAGTACAACATGAAAATATACAAAGGTAGAATTAAAAACCGGTAGAATTTCAAAGGCGATTTTTTCGAAAACGGCATTTCGTCAGATTAGACAGTTGTTGATTGTGGGCGAACGAATTGTATAAATACTAGTATAAGTGAATTTCTGACCCCTTATACAAACATGGGTATTGACACCAGAATTAAGTTTGTACCAATCTCAGATCCCAAGATGTAGGCACAATCAGTTTGAATAGCGGCCATTTGGAATTATGCAAAATTAGGCATTTTTTTTTTTTTTTTTTTTTTTTTTTTTTTTTAAAACTTTTAAGTGTTTGGAGCCTATTTCCACGTTAAATACAGGTTTTTTATGTAAAGCGGTTTCATTTGAAAATTTGTTGGGGGTCTGACCCCTATTATTTTTTTCATACAAATTTGATGAAACTACTGGTCCTACTCTACAACAAACGAGTAAATCTAGAACGACAAGGACGGCTTTATGGAGGAAGGTCCGATTTTAGACACTCATCACTCAGTAACACCACGTAAACACCGTTTCACATTTGAAAGATCGTGTGTCATAAGACATATTTTTTTTTATGGTTGATATAATTTAGTTTTTTCCATTACCCACAGAGAAAACAATACATACATGTAAATACTCAATATTATTTTTATAGCGTTTATTAAGGGACATAAACCGCCTATTTTTAGTTTACTATGTGATAAATCATGTTGAAACGATTCTCAACAGTGATTATCTTACAATAAATTATTCGAGCTAATTGAAGACAAAATTGCATCGAGAACTAATGGGCGCATCCATGTTACCGAAAATATCACGCCAAGTGGACGTTTCGGCCATCTCCGGCGGCCAATGTACATCATGCTATCGTTGGTCCCTGAATGATTGTCAAACAAAGTAATGTACTTATGAGTATGTAACATGTCAATATACTTCATCATAACATGTCTGTTATGAAGAATTATTTTTGTTTTCATATAAATATTCTTTGTGTTTATGTGCAATATTTGATAAGGGGGTGTTCATCTTCTGCCTTATTGGCCCTTTCGTCCACCTCCTCATGTCATTGTCATGTATCGTTGTGGTTTTTTTATGATACTGTATGATAATGGAAATAAATAGGTGATGATGATGGTTTGTAAATGCCTTTGAATCCGACGCACAATCTTGTAGTCCATTATATTCCAATAAAGAATAACTACTTCAACAATAATACCTCTCGCCGCATAACCCCCGCAGCCTTGCGCAAGTGGCTGTAATCCTGCTAGAACTAACACGGGGATCCGTCTGCTCATTCAGTCCACGGTAAGGGTATTTAGCCGGCTGACTATGTTTGTAGTGTTGTGTAGACTTATGACCCATCTTTTTCACATTCATGTCGGGGACATTGCAATATTAATATAAGAACAATTATACAGATGTTGAATCTTAAAAGGAATTTTATTATGGGAATACAGCCAATTTTTGAAAAATAAAGATTGATGACGTCACGGCTATTGATTGGGTTTCATTATTTTGGGGGGGGGGCGGGGCTTCGGGGGACCCATTCGTTTTGAAAAACTGACGGTACGTATCCCTACATTGGAAAAACAACCGATTATCGGCATCGTACGTCGGTTTTGAATCATAGGGAAAAGGTAAATTCTGTACTGTTTAGACATAATACCCGGTGGCTTTTGGACAAAAATAATAGCACTTTGGGCAGAGGGGTCATGTAAGACCTTGATTTAACATAATCGGATTTATATATATCGTCGCCCCCGAAGAGCAAACTGATATCTGATCCCTGACACGTGACCTGGTAACTTACCACTTGACACCAAACTCTTCATCTCGTTTCCGTTTATGAACTACAATACGGCAAAGCAGCAGCATTCTGTATCTCTGTTGTCACATCGTAATCGATCAAGATGTGAGACCTAAAATGTGGTTTCTGTACAGGGGGTGTAGGACACGATCGGCCTCGATTTGGGCATTGGGGATTTCCAAATGGGGGTAATTTGTGAAACGGCTACATGCATTTACTATGGCGTCTCGGTCCCAGTGACATTAAAAAAATCATCTCTTAAACCTTGTTACAAAAGCGTCTTAGTAATATCATGATTAAATTAAGAAAAAATATGAAGTTCCCTCACTCATGCTTCGTTAAATTACCTGTGCATAACTCAAAACTCCAGAAACTTTCCTCAAAAGTATCTCTATGAGAAAAAACATAATACCCTTGAACATACGCGCCATTGCTACAGAGCTATGCGCTTCTGTAGCCATGCGCACCGATACACTCTAATATCAAACAGCCCTATTATAATTATTTCACCCGCAAACCATGCACTCCTTGCTACCAAGCCCGAGTAAGCCCTTCTTACTCAAGTAAGATTTTACTACGGTATCCCAATGAAGAGTAGAAGAAATTGAAGTCCACCTGTCCCAAATCACTGTTCAGCTGGCCATATGCAAAAGTGTCATTCCAAGTTACGCATTGAAGGTCTCAATTGATTTTACGTGAGGAATTTGAAGTGATTGTGGATAGCATGCGACATTGAGGTACTCTAATATCAATGGCTCTACTCGAGCATTAACTGTATGGTTGAAATTTATCCCGCTTTTTTAAACAGGAATACAGTGACTTTTGGTGAGACCACTCTCTATAATTCGCTAACCGTCTAACATTCCATACACACCACCTTCTTTATTTGTTGGCAACGATATGCCGCCCCATCAACCCAAGCGAGAACAATAAAGGCAAAGCGTAGAGCGTGATGATCTCCTTTTAACACTTAGTGCCCGATCTAAACCAACTTCCCGTTATTTCCCCAGCGATTTGTTTTTTTTTTTCCTACTTTCCGCGCGCAACCCAATAACCACGTTTCCCGTGGGAGTTTTGATCATGACACTAATACAAAAAAACAAATAAATGTGGGTCACAAAAGAACCACATCCCCCAATAAAAATGTGACATCGGACCTTTGACCTGACCTATGGCCAATTGAAATGTCACTCTTCGAAACAAGAATTGTTCCACATTGCCATCAGCAGCAACTCCATATAAGGTTTTGGAACCAAATCATTCATTTATATCTACTCTATAATAACCAATTACAATAATCATTGCAAAATCTGCCAAATATATACCATCTTTTATTTTTCTCAAAACTTCAAAATCGCCTATTTTTCCCTAGACTTACACAGTTAAGGCGACGGTCATGACAAAATTAAATGGATGCTCAGTCTTAAATGTTATTTGGATTTAAGTATATATTAATTATTAATTAATTACCTCCTAAGGTATCTATCTAAGCAAATAAATCCCAGATTTAATTACTTTGCCTTTTTATTTGTAAAATATCTTGATGTTTTTTACGTCCGTTAGTGCCCAAGGGGGGGGTGGGGTCCCTAGGGACCAACCTAATTATTCTAATGAAGCCGTGGGGTCGGAGTTAATTTTTTTTTGTATCAGTAGAGCGTATTCATAAATCAAACACTTGCAAAAAACTCCTTGACCCAATTTGATTGCTCCCCGGAAATTCGCAAAAAAACTCACATTGTTTGTGTACGTCCTGGAACCCCCCCCCCCCCCTTTGGGCACTAAGTGTATATTATAATGTTATTCGTACATCCTTTAGGGACGCATCTTTAGATTTCCATTGGGCTATACAGATTTTGTTTTAAAAAATCGCAGCATGTGGCAAAAAAAAATGTTCTACCATACACTGTAAGAAAATGATGAGTGACATGAAAAAATATGACAAACGGAAAAATTGACACTTCTATCCAGAGAGGGAAACATGCACACACTTTAAAGGTCCATGGCCCGATCGCTAATAGCCTCGTCCCCAGGGACCCCAGATTTTAACGGAAGTGGTCAAAATTTTGGTATCAGATGAAAGCTACTATTTTTCTCATTTACTCTGTGAAATCTTATGGATAAATGATGTTTGGTTTGGATGATATGAGCGAAAATATGCCCCATTTTGGTCGACCAAAACACAGTATCTATAAAATCACGTGTTTAGTTATCATATATAAAAATGGATTTAAATATCGGGCGAAATTTTACAGATGGGGTTTTTGGGTGAAGGCCCTTCTATCAAGATGAAAACTTGATATTCTTAAATCGGGCCATCCTCCTTTAAACTGTTAAAATTGTAGAGATGTATAATATACACATTAAAATGAAGGTTAGATATACTGATAGCACTACGCTGGTGTGTGCAAGCAGGGGGAACTGACTGATGGTCAACTGCAGCTTGTCAAATATGCCTGCTGTTGAACACAACAAACACCAAAATAATGGTTCTGGATTGATCACGAAATGACGAATCCTTTGTCTTAGCTGGTCAGCTGATTGCAATTGAAGATGTACAAGAATATGAGTACCTCGGTTCGCTCATTAACAACAAGGGCAACAGTACCGCTGAAATCAAGAGAAGATTAGCTATTGCAAGGACCACCACCCAAAACGTGATAAACATCTGGAAGACTAGAGGAGTGTCAACAGAGCTAGAACTGCGGCTGCTATTAGGCAACTGTCTTCAGTGCCACCTATGGAAGTGAATCCTGGGCACCCACCAAGAGTGATAACAAATGAGGATATCCTGGCAGGACAGAAGAACAATGAATGGGTGTTGAAGAAGATTGGTTCAATCCTGATATTAAGAAAACTTATGAGAGATGAAGCTAAAATTTGTGGGTCACATTATGAGAAGGGAAACAGCCTGCGAAGCAGGTCATTCAGGGTGCCCGTGAAAGGTCGTAGAGGAAGAGGTCGTCCGGCAACAGCTCGGGCAGATGGAATAAAGAGTGGACTGAAAGGAGTACGGCAAAAGCTACAAGTTTGACTAGGGATCGAGGAAAATGGTGAGCTCTTATGAAGGCCACAGCAGCGCAATATATAAACACCATCTGACATGAAAGGGAGAAATTTGACCCAATGGTGGAGATCCAAGGGGGATATATTCCCCACTTTTTGAAGTGGGATGGTCAATGTAATCACCCCCTACGTTTTCATATCTTTGTGCAGTTAAAAGATGTCTTTTGTATTTTTTCTCGTTGAAAATTGCGGTATTATGAGTTGGATTTCGGTAACATTTTGCGCTTAAAATGCTGTTAATCCCAGGAGCTTCTGGTGCTTTGCCATCTGTACCTCACAAGCTTCAGGGCAGGGGTCCTTAAGCTTGCCCCTGGACTCCTGACCCCAGGCCGCTAGACTCACGTTTCGTGATTATCACGTCAAAATGTTGTTACTCATGTCAATTCTCATTTCCCACTTCTTACAACAGATCTCCACCGCTGAATTTTGACTCTAGGTCAACAGTATAGGAGTATACGCTATGTATCAATACCAGGGCCTTATTGTATAAATATTTTCTCACTTCATATGACTGATACTAGCCACACTACCACAGACCATCATGTGTTTTGCTGATTCTGGACAAACTGTGAAGCCTTTGGACCATTTATAGGTATAAGACGGACAAAATATGACACTGGAAACATTGAAGCTGACTCAGAGATTTTAAAAATAATTTTTTCGTGCATTATATTTCAAATAGTCAAGTGGAGCTAATGACTCACCTATAAAATGCTCAATTCAAAGTTTGAGATGAATCGGATTTTCTGTTTTGATGCAATAAATAACATTTATTACCGTATAAGAGTACCATAGGAGACTGTGTATAACGAAAATTCCAGATCCAGAATTCTATAACAAACTCATTATTTTCTATATGAAAGACATCGATTTGGACTTAGGCTTTAGTAAGCTATTTCCACACAGTGATTAGTCAGTATTAGTATGTGGGACAGGAATTAGCATGCAAAACGATCTCGGGAATCTCTTAATCAGCCTTTAAGTTGTTGTGCTTGTACACAGTGGCGGCCTAATTTGCCTCCCCCCCCCCCCCCCCCCCGGCCGAAAGAAAATGAGGGATGTTGGCAAAATTCGGCGATTTGGGGCCAAAAAACACCAAATTTTGGGGAAAATCAGCGATTTTGGGCCAAAATTGGTTAAATATCTCCAAAATATTTGATACTTTGCCCCCCCAAAAAAATTTACTTTTGCCCACCCCCCCCCCCCATTTCACTTTGCCACCCCCTCACCGAAAAAGAGGTCTGGCGCCGCCACTGCTTGTACATGTAAAAGATGATTTCATGTTTTTTATAATAAGACTGGTATTTGCCTGTTACGTGAATTTCACCTAACCTTAATAAGTTTTCTCTTCATTTTAGGCATATCTGCCATCATTGCATGAGCTTTATAACAATGTATAGTTATAAACATTATATGTACAAAATGAATTATCTTGATGTTGTTATGATCAGGAAGCTAGTACAAGAAAACAAGGGTTGCCATAAAAGTGTAAGATGCTAAATTGGAATGGTTATGGATCTACTTTAAATTAGTGTGTCATCCACTTTAAAAATCCCAAAAAACATGAGGTATTGATTAATGAATTTTATACAAAGGACTAAAAAGTTTGTATGTTTATTATTGGTGGTATGTAAATAAAAATCATATACATGTAACGGAGATGCAGATATTTCTTAAATTCAATCCATTAATTTTGATATGCAGAAATGCATATACATGTAATTAATTTCAAGGAACGCTTTTAAATGCATTCTACACATGTGTATCAAAATCGCGATATTTTGATCATTGAAAAAAAAAAATATTCAAGGTGGCAAGGGAAAAAATGTTGTTCGGTAGGGATTGATGAAAAAAATGCTTTTGTTCAAAACTGTCAAAAAATAAAGACTGAAGGGGTTAAAAAAGATTTTTTACAACCTAAACCCCCCCCCCCCCCCCCCCCGGTCCGGAAATCCAATGGATTTCGGATTTTTGAGTTCCATCAAACCAATACTTGTGTTATTGTTGAGTAACCTTGGAGTTAGTTAACGAATCACAAACTTAATCATTGGCAAATAAGTATCGTGAACTTTGAGCTCAATCAACTGCCCAAGCCACGTACAGTTACATTGGAGTTGTTCTTGTTGAAAAGCTTCGGGCTCATTCATCTACACTAGCCACCTACAGCTACATTGGAGTTGTGTTTGTTGAAAAGGTTTTTGAATTTTAGTCAGGCGTCCGTTGAGAATAACGGTGAGCTTTGATCACAATGACAACAAAAAATGATGACCGACATGCCTGTAATGTGTGTATAAGTCGTGAAGGTGTGTGTAGATGTGTGTGCACATGCGGTGTGTGTGTGTGTGTGTGATCAGAAACTACACTGTGTGTGTGCGTGTGTGTGTGTGTGTGTGTGCGCGAGAGAGAGCGCGCGTGTGCGTGTGTGTGCGCGCGTGCGCGAGCGTGTGTGTGTGTGTGTGTGTGTGTGTGTTTACGTGCTTGGTGTGTACGTGCTTGGTGTGTCTGTGTGTGTGATCGGAAATTACAAGTGTCAACTACAAAAGTCTTGTTTCTGGCGGGCTGCGATATTTGGATGCAGGATATGGGGACCACTTAAAAAAAATTGGTCCTGTTGTGCCGAAATACCCGGCTGCCTAGCCCTGCCGACTACCATGGTGCCGAATTACCCTCCTTTAGACAGTGCCAAAGTTCCGGGACATTTGGCAGAAGAGAATGAAAGGAGAGCGTTGTTGATGCGTTGTGAACGTATTTAGGCACTAGTGATTTCTTGGATACAATACTACTAATTAAAATTGGGTTTTGGCCATTTTGGAATAATCATGCATAAAATGGTAGAAGTGAATCTTGTAAAGTCAGAATCTGCCAAATAAAGCAGGTATGTATACATTTTAGTTGACAAGTACCGTTTCATTAAGGGAATGGCTATTCACAGGCTTGTTGTGCGCCGCAAATGTCAAATCATAAAACGGTTTTGGATGAGGGTTGGTTCCCATTTTCAAAAAAATTTAATAAATTCCCCTTTATTGATTAGTGTTACAACAAGGTTAGGGGCAGGGTTAGTTTTAGGAAGAGAGTGGGGCTATTTCCGCGTTAGGATGTCCGTATAGGCAAATGGCGAAAGAAATCAGTGCAACCACGCGCTTTAACATGGATTGGTCTTTGGCGAACTACTGGGCTACTCCGTTAGATTTCGGAAGGTTACCCTGCCGTGCGGCAGGCTTGCGTAATGATGTAGCCCGTATTTTCGATGAATATTTGCCGTAACACCCGATACGTGTCAGCATAACCTGGTATTTCTCCGCAACAGTCCCCCACAAGATAATATGGGAGCACAACACTAAATCACCCCACGTTTTGTGTAATGGTCGACTGTAAGCAAATTAGTGCAGCATGATACTAAGATATTGTTGATTGTAAACACGTTCCCCGGACTTTGGGCTACTTCTCGCCCGGATTCGCTTCAGCGGTTCTATTGTTTTAGCGCAGTGAAGTTGAACCAATTCTCAAAGCTAGCGAGACATAGCAATTCTGACTGGAGCCTGCTAGATTTTCTAGCCAGAGTGCCTCGCCTCGAGGCCGTTTTTCAATGAAATTGCAACCCGATATCAGCTTGTCTGCCCACACATGTGTGCCGACGGGAGGTCAGTAATTGCCAGTCTTTATCCCTAAAGTCCCTGTTATGTGAGGCCCATGAATTTGCCTAGCACGGGTCTTGGGAAAGGGTTTTAAATGTTAATATGAAAATGAATATTGTAGACAACGACCAGTACTTGAAATATTGGAAAATAAAGAAATTTGAATCTGGCAAGAAATTAGACCTTCGAAAGTACCTAGTGCTCGGATGCCGCAATGAGTTTTAAGTGTCGCTAAAACGCTATACGGGAACGTATATGTTAACTTTCAATTTGGAGCCGGATAAAGCAAAATTAGCCTCCCAAAGTGATTAATATACAAAATGGATGTTTGTTTGTTCTATGTGAAGCTTTTGGTGTAATTTAGAAGCTTTCTTGAAGAAGATTTACCGAAATCAATCCTTCCCATCAATTTTAGGGTATTAACGTGATTTGTTCATTTTTGCCATTTTAGATTAAAATTAGCGGTTTCATCTATTCAAAATGACCATGGTATATTCATTAGTAACGAAAAACACCGGGGTGCCATCCCCTCCCCCAGGCTCCCTTTGGGAGTTTTGTTACAAAAATGGCTCGGGTAGACGAGGGTCCAGAAAACAAAAATACCTGAAGTGACAAATTGTAGATGTCAAAGAAAATACAATGAATTGTGTATCATTTTAAAGTTATTAATTAGGAATCGTTCAATACCATTATATACAGCGTGTCCCAATAAAAACGTAACACTTGGTGCCAGCCGCCATAAGTTTTGAACAAAAGCACGTG
This sequence comes from Ophioderma brevispina, assembly GCA_023653785.1. Lineage (NCBI taxonomy): Eukaryota > Metazoa > Echinodermata > Ophiuroidea > Amphilepidida > Ophiodermatidae > Ophioderma > Ophioderma brevispina. Next base: position 28,115 of record JAMKCH010016814.1, read on the forward strand.
ACTACTTGTTCTTTCTTGTAAGGTAAGATAGGACTGTTATCTAATGTCCGTGAAAATTCCATAAAGGTAGACTCAATATAAAATTATAAGATATGACCCCAGAAGTCAATTAACCCGCAGAACCATTTCACCAAACTGAGATGGTATGCCACTGTACTATATGCGTGCAGAACAATCGATATAAATCTAAGTCCAACCACCGTTTTACTGTTTTAAAGACTGGTACTGGTGCTGCAACAAATATTAACATACGAATGTTACCATTAGCAAGAACAGGTAATAAACATCCATTTTTGACACTCATAAGATGGAATTAGCAATATATGATCAACAAACACCTGGTATTGTCCAAATTAGACAACATTGGATTAGAGCTATTCAATCATCGTATTTTTGTGGCAGCACACAGAGTTATCTTAACCCAAAATTTGAACACAAAAACAAAAAATTGTGTTTTGTGTTGAAAACGAATGTTTTACTTTCATAAAGTTCAGATTTTAACAAACCAGTTGCAACTTAACACATTTACAATTTTACGTAACATGGAGTTTGTCAATGACTTAGTCATAGTTTTTATTTTTATCGTCTTGAAATGTATTCTATCACCAAATAAATTAGTGTCTTATCATTATCATTTTAGAAGTAGCAGTTGTTCTGCAAGATATTCGGGGAATTAAAATGTTGACTGCAATCAAAATGTATTTGCCATTCCGTTCTTCAGTGCCACTTTTGTGGTTACCAGCTCCTCATTTTGGTAAAATGGGTCATGCGGGTTTCTTGACATTTGGGGTCATATTTTAAGAACTATTTACACTATTGTTTTGACATTTTCAGGGATATTAGCTAACAAACAGTCATACCTTAAACAGTCTTACCTTACAACAAAAAACAAACAGTCATATACTTTTTTCAAAACCTATGGCGGCTGGCACAAAGTGTTGCGGTTTTTGTGTGTGTTTAGTGGATCAAAGGTCATCAGGGGTCATTCAAGGTCGAACGAGGTCAAATGGCGTAACTTGGTGGGCGGGGTCGATTGTTGACGACGAAAATTACAAAGGTCACGATAAGGTCATCAGGGGTCATTCAAAGTCAAAAGAACCGTAAAACCAGAGAACCGCGAAACCCGGGTAATCGCCTAGTCTATTTTAATGTAGTAAATCACGCCGCCTTTATGTCATTTAGTATTTTGTCGAGCATGGCAGAAAAATCCAAATATGCTTTCTCTATAGGCCAGTGACAGCACGCAAGGTCAAAACGTATTTTTTGTTCTATGTGTTCAAATACATTATTGATTTTGACAACAAATAATAATAAAATGAATGGAAATTGTGTTGCACCTCAGAATCTGCACAATGACTAACAAATTAGTAATATGCGGCATCGTCTCGACAGCACTCATCGCAGGGCTTCTGTACACGCCTGTTCCTGATAGCATGACTGAGCCGTGGAAATACCGCCTGGTGATTGCAGAGAGAAAACTCATCAAGCTAATAGTAAGCTTCTTTTATTAAGGTTTCTATTCATAGCTAGAAAATTGATCCTACTAATATGTGCCACCAAATTCATATGTTCAAAACCTCAAAATAAACAGACAAATAAACAAACAAATTAACGTGACATCGTCAAGATATAGAAGAGCTCATCTCAGTCATCAAGTTCTCGTAGATACTCATTCGTTTTCATTGAAGCAAGTTGCGCGTTTGTCCATCTGTAATATTAAAGGCTAACTCAGAGATTTTGAAAAAAAATATAACTTTTTCGTGTATTAATTAAAAATAGTCAACTAGAACTAAAGATGGACACCAAAATGCTCATATCCAAAGTGTCAGATGAAGCGATTTCATTGTGCTGTAGTAAACATTTCGTTTAGTATAACATTGCCATAGGATATTTGTATACAACAACAAAAATTCCGGATCCGGAATTTCATAACAAAGTTGTGATTTTCTATATGAAGGACTTTGATTTGAGCTTTGGTATTTCACACAGTGATTAGTGTATGGACAAGCATTACGTACATAAATAAATACAGAAATGCTTAGTCTAATAAAGCCGTGTCTAATCAGGCTTATTTATCCAAATAACTTTGCAAGAAATTGAAACTGTCGCTCCTTTTCTGTTCTCTTTATGCTTCTTTTCTTCTTTCTTCACTTCCCATTGTCTTTTTCCATTTTTACCCTTTTCATTGTCTTCGTTTTATAGTAGTTCTCTTGAAGAACCATGGAGTCCAAATATGCTCCTAAATCACAGGAACGAACTTCTCAGCAGCTGCCGGCATATAATTGATCAAGGTTGCCTGCTAAGACAAACTTGCTATTTATTTTTCACACTGTATTGTGTTATTGACATTTATTCTTCTTGGAAGTTTGAAATTGGTGCTACTTAGCATTGAAGGGGCTACCCTGCCTACGTAAAGATTAAATAAATAAGTTGGTACACTCCCTGGTGGTCTGTTGTGCACACTGGACCCAAGTTCCTACTAGTCTAGTCTACCCCTTGTGGTCAGTGCAGTGGTTGTGCTACTCTGGGCTCTGCCTGAGTTGAACATATTGAACTTTATAGTGAAAGCATGGAACATAGGCCAGGTGAAATTGGAGACCTCAAATTAGGTGCTTGATAGAATTCTCGCCATGGTATTTTTTTAAATATGCTCCACTCCTCGCATGATTTCTGCCCTCTTCGTTTGAAATCAATACACACGGATTTTGGAGTTGTAGCACACAGTGACCATTGAAAATGTCCTAATGGTCATGATCAAAATGATCACAGTGATATATCTACAGTATGGCATGTAACTGCATCCCTAGGCGAATGATTTAAAGCAATAATACCACATTTTTAAGAGAGCACCAAATAAAAAAATGTAGACTTGCATTGGTAATTGGCTAGTAAACTATAACCGTGAATGGTAAAGCTCATACTTCTTTATTGTCGCATTAGAACGTATTTTGTAATTAGAATAATTAATATCGGATAATTCAACGGCCGCTGAAACGTCATTCCAATATGAAATAGCCGGGAAATAGCGACATGTTAGTGTCAACGCTCATCTGTTAGCTGTTCCGTTGGTTTACGAAAGTCAAGTTCATTTTCGTGAGATTGTACTATTTCATAATGAACAGACTCGTTTCTAGCACTGCCATTTATTAGATTATGGGATCCCCGAATCTAATTACAAGAACCATTATGACCGGGTGTGACCGCAAGTATTGGCGGTGTTCATAATATCAAGCACAGACATAAAAGTCATCCTGTAATCCATTCTTTCCAGCCTACAGCGACTTCCCCCAAATTGGAACAGGTGGTGGTGGGTGAAATGGTTTGGTCCCGGTAAACCACCCCTCTCCAGTTGCAGTAACTGCCATGGCATTATGTGTGGATGTTTTCTTTCTTTTCTTTATCTACATATGTGAAGCCGTGCAGTTTTGTTTGCGAAGCTATGATGCGAGGTGACGAGCAACAACTTGCCAAGTCAATGGCCCTACTTTACTTTACAGTTCCTTAGGATGGAAACCGTAAGATAGGGCTTGCAAGCTGGAACACTCCGAAGAAAAAGCAAGCCCATTAAAGGCATGACTGGTCACAGGAACTTATAGCTTGTTGTGATACTGCCGCTGCCTGGTAGTCTTCCACTGGAAGGATGTATGGTATCAACATCTTGATGTTTCTTGTAAGTCACAATGTATATGTAGCTCGTATAGCCATTCTTGATAAAGAGTCCATTGTATTCTTGATTTCCTTTTTTGTCAGCGCAAGGAATTTGAAGCAGGTTCTGGTTGGTTTGGTTGGCAGTCTGGTTGGTGAATCATCAGGACCACACTTCTATTTCAGCGCCCGTCCATCTTCTTGTGCTTCTTTGATAAGGCCTTCATATTTGTACTTCTTTCGATGGTCAGTTTTAACATCTTCTTTCCTTGCAGGGAAATAGATGATCTGGTCTCCGTGACGTGGTGACTATTTCTGGCGGTGATATCATGAGGCATTGGTCGTCATCCCATACCAAAGTCCAGTCTTCACTGTTCTGGATACATCCTGCTTCTTTCAACTCCTAAGACTCTTCTGTTGACGTATCTTATGTTGTTTATTTCTCTCTTTGGGTTTTGCCTGATGTTTGGTGCAAAACTTTTCTTTTTAAAAGTTATAGAAAAAGGCGTCTCTTCTCTCCGTCTCAACAGACGGGTCTTTGTAGATGGGTAGTGACTCAATGCTTCTGACAGTTCATTATCAAGCTCCTTTAATGCCTTTGTATCGATAGCTTTGGTTAGATTTAGCCTTGCTTAAAACATAACTTTGCCACAGATTTCTTGGATGTACAGCTGGTCTTTTTATATTGCGAAGGAAGTGTTTGCCCGTCAGGTTGGCATTATGGTTGTATACCTGTCCTGATCCTAACTGGCTTGACTTGGATTGCGGGTCTTGAAGCGTTATACTCTCTCCTGCGCCTTCCTGAAATGGGTCTAACGTGATGCCCGGCTGCGGCTTGAGAGCTAGGGCCACTCTTTTCCACATGTAGAGGAGCCAATTCGTCCCGACCTTGAGATCTCCATCGGTCTATAGTATTTGTCAAAATTCCTTGGACATGTAACTATGTACGCCCGCTTTCCCGCCAATACGACGCACTGTTGGATTGCATGTCAGCGGAGTTAATGCAAAGACATACGCGCGCGTATTTCATGGGAGGAGCGTGGCACAGTGGTTAAGGCCTTTGCCTCTGGTGCAGAAGGTCCTGGGTTCAAATCCCACTAGGACCGTCAAAATCAATTATCCGCTCTCCCCATGGTTGCATCTGAAAGACGCCGGGCAGATGAGCCATGACAAAGACCTCGCTACAGTCTATTCCGATAGGGTAATCCCATGGTGTCGGAGAACAATGGACTGTCCTGTAAACCCGGTGTGCTATCTGTGGCGCCCAGTTGTCAGCGTAATCTCCTTGATTACAGCTGTTAATGCCAAGATATGCCTGACATAAAACAAAAAAAAATATGAAAAACACTATAGTTTTATTGCCTAGTTCGTCAACGTCAATCCGATCAAAAGCAGCTGTTCTTTTACCTCTCCTCTCGGACAGCTGTAGACTCGTCGTCCGCAATCTTTCCCAACTGACATCTTTCCAAATGTCAGAAGGTACCAATCTTTCCCAACTGACATCTTTCCAAATGTCAGAAGGTACCAATCTCCAAAAGTCAACTAGACTTTCTCAGTTGTCATAGGTATCTATTTGAGGGTTAGATGCATGACTCATGCACACTTTTGAGCATTACCGTTCACAACAAACGCAATCAAGATTTACGAAAATAAATTGAAATGTCCATACACAGAATATGCCAGTATAACTTGCTTGTCCTATAAAAAGTAATAGTCTACAATTACCGGGTTGTCTGGGGTACATTATATAGAACGTTCACTTTAATTTCGGGCAATGTACGTTGTTCTGGCTAACAACGCCGACCATCCGTGTCAGCTCATGAAAACGAGTTGATACTGTATTAAGGATACGTATATCCTTAAAGGCTGACTCAGAGATTTCCCGATGAGAGCGCACTCAATTTTCAAACAAGTTGTGTTTTTTTGCATATACATAATGCTTGTCCATATAATAATCACTGTGTGAAATAACTAAGCTCAAATCAAAGTCCTTCATTTAAAAACCCCAACTTTGTTATAAATTTCCGGATCCGGAAATGTTGTTATACACGGTATCCTATGGCACTGTTATTTTGAATAAATGCTTACTGCATGAAAACGAAACATCCGATTCATCTCTAACTTTGGAATTAAGTATTTTAGGTTACTATCTTTATTTCTAGTTGTCTATTTTTAGTTTTTACCACAAAATATTATATTTCGAAATCTCTGAGTACTTCCCGTTGCCGGTGTCATAAACTACCGTGTCCGCGTGACTGAGTGTCCTACCACCCATCTGTCTATTGTGTTCGCCATTGAGTGCTGTATGCATCGTTTGTTTCAGCACTGTACCCAAATGGCCTCGTATACAAGGTCACGGTTTATTCCGTATATGTTGCTATGGTAGCTAGGACACTCTCTCATGGGGGACACTCAATTTCTTACACCGGTATTAAAAGTACTAGTCAGTGTCCCGTTTCGTCGTAAAAATATGATGAAATCAGGTAGAAATCCTTAACAAATAATCAAGTGCTTTAAAGTTGTTAACACATCAACATGACTCGATTTGCAGAGCTTAATGCTTAAAACACTTTACCTCTAACAGCAAGCATTTACTTTCCTACGAAAACATTTTGTTTTAAACTACAGTGGCAAATCCCTATCTCCATTTGAAAGTCAAATCATTTAGGCTTATCGCCGTATACGCATAATACATAAGGCTAAACGGGACTTCCCGCTCGCAAATACATTTCTATTTTCGTTAAAATAAATGAGTAGTAGGGAAGGGGTTTCTTATATTTCATTGATCGAAATTTATCATATAAGAAACTTTATTATAAGATTTGTTGTTTTTTTGTTTCTGTTTTTGTTTTTAATCAGCCTTTGAATACCTGAGGTATTTTGATGTTTGTTGTAATGCATTATTCGGTCCAAAGTTCCATGTAAATATCTACAAAATGATGACATGTGCATGGCAACCTTGTGCGTCCATTATATCCCAAAAGCATTACGATATTCTGTGCGCCTGGGATGTTTGAACATTTAAAGTGAAGGTAGATTGATTTAAGAATTACCAGGAAATGGAGTTTGATATTAGCTAACCGTACGCATGTGCGAATGTACGCGATCCGTGAGTTCTTGCAGATTTCGTTCTGCACACAGTCCTTCTAAAATGGGCAGAAGTTAGTAAACGTCTGCCAGTGGATGCTTTCATTGATTCGGAAATGCGAATGGTTGTTCCACTGTGTTCCACTGTCTGGCGGTTCTTTTCCCAAGCCACGAAGCAATGTCTGATCTGCTTTCAGTTAGCTTCCTTTTTGCAAGGAATCCTTAGATCAGCCAATTCCGGTTCTCAACTATTGAGACATGTTAATTTGTTGATAGAAAAATTTCTTTCAACAATGCGACGTCTTAAACCTCCCAGAGACTGCTGCAAGAAGGTTTGGCTTTGCTTAAGAACACTCTATGTTAAGCATGTCACACGTCTTCATTGTGCATTGTGTCATTCCGTTGGCCATTGCAGCTCAGAGTGCGCTACTGACTTCATTCACAGCCATGCTTTGAACCCGGCATAGTATTTGTTATATTTAGTACCAGGGAGGGGTCGAGTTGTCGTCAAACATGTTTGAAAATGTGCAGAATTTCCAGACAATACAAGACGTGGTCATCCCAAGTGGAAAGATGTTGGGAAATGTTGATGTTCGCTGCAGAATTTCCGCAATAATAGGATTTTTTCCCTAAAACTGGTCAAACAAGTCACATGCACCTTTTTATACACGGAACATGCTGAAAGGTTAAATTCCCCTATAAGACATGAATTTATCATATTAACCACTTAAGGGTGCCTGGTGGGGGGGGGGGGCATAGTACCAAATTTGCTATTCGGCGATACATCTCACTCGTGAAAATATTTTTGAACTTGTTTAAAAAAAAAAAAAAAAAAACATTCCATAAAAAAATACAAACAAAAATTCTCCCCCGTTATGAGATAATTAGCTTTGGTCCCTAACCCCCCCCCAGGCAACACGGGTGTGATTTTAAAAATAAAAATTAGCAAACCCTGTTGCCGAGAAATATTTTTCTGCTTATGTATGTTCCTATGCATGAAACAAAATTCATTACAATAATCACAAAAAAATAATTAACCCCTTTAGTGCTGACATGAAGCGATATCCATCATCGATCGACTGCGCGCCAGATTGCTGTACAACCTATGGCAAATCCGGACTGCCCACCCCCAATATACATAGCATGTACAAAATGGTAATGTTTGGTTAAATATAATGTACAATGTGGTCCTTCAGAGGCAGATATAATTCATCAAAATGATTTGGCTAATGTGTTTACGGTGAAGCAGGGTCGCGGAACATCATGTCCTGCATAATGTTTGTTGTTTTGTTGCTCCCCATCGATGGGCTACCATGGGAAACCAAGTGTAATTATTCATAAAGTAATAAAATCATATAACCGGTCTGTTGCCGCAAATAAAAACTGGCACATTTTTTGGAAATGAATAAAATGACAGTTTAATTTGTTTCCAAGATAGTGACCAATAGATTACATAGACTTAGCAAACAATGGAGCTAAAGCTATTCAATTACCGGCGTGGTATGCGTGTAGAACAACACACTTCAGATCCATTTTCATCTGGGAGTGCTGACCATGTGATATTTGTCTCGCGGTTGAAAAAGACCAGGTTTACCACCTCTCCTATTTAGACGAAGTAGTTTTTTAAGAGTAAGCGCAAAATACTAAACCATTCGCAAAAACTTAAATCTTGGAGCGTCTATAGTGCGTGTTCATTAACTTTGTCCAGGTTTCATCATATTCAAAAGGAAGAAAAACCAAACAACAATCATGCAAGAATGTTGCTGGGCAAGCTTTGAACCTAAACAACTTTGTACAGAATTTAAAATCCGTAACTATGATTAACTTAGTTGTATTCAATTGACCGCACTTCAAGACGAAAACTTAGGGTCAACGACCTATATCATAATGTAGAAACTGCGTTATTATTGTGAAAGAGGGACGGGTATTTGGTACTCAACCCGAACGTGGAGGTGATAAACACCTGGCTATATCAATGGCTCCGCATACCGGGCCCATGGTATATCTTAGTTAATGGTTTGCTGAAGTCTATTACATATCCATTGATCACTGTATTATGAAAGAGAAATTGATGCGACATTTTATTCTTTTGCAAGTCAAGTTTTATTTGGGGCAACCAACGGTTATGTCAATGATAATCTTATCAATATTTTACACCGGGTTTTTCTTTTCCCTTGAAGGGGAGTACGGAATTGTTATGGCAGCTTGTTATTTGGTCTAGGCCCCATAGTCGTATTTGCCCCTAATTTTGCCCGACGATAAACGGGAACTCATTTTAGATTGCACCTTTGGGGCTTTGTCTTAAAAGGTGGTATGAGTTTCACTTGGAAAATTCCCTCGGGAATGGTTCCTTAGGGGTGGGTCCATTGGACCCCCCCCCCCCACCCAGGCAACCAACGTGAATTGAATCACCTCTTAGGCACTTAAGTGTTTAAGTGGCCACTTCTACAGCTAATTCACGCAAATATTTTTGATCAAATATGTCCAATATTTTGGGCTTGAATGACTTTATCGTACTCTCTAAAATTTTCTTAGATTAAAAATTGGAGCTTGAGGACAACTCTAAGTATTTTGATTAATTTAATCTATAGATTTATCTTTAATGATATTTCGATTTAAATGTTTAATCTAAAACTTGGATGTGTCCCTGTTTACAATCCAATTAATTAATTTTTAATCTAAGAAATTTAGAGAGTACGGGAAGATGCAAAATCACCAAATCAATCTAGTGTTGATTTTTCTAACTTAATGATTTATATCTTATCAAGGTTGTATGTGGAGTAAGGTTAAAAATCATACACGGAGAAATTAATTAGTAAAATTTTGAGATTAAATGGCTCGTCGGACTTGTCTTTTCAATAACGAAATGGAGCGCACATAGGTGATACTCATCGTGTGTCGACAAGACGCCAAACTAAATTCAATTATGGTGATAGATGGTGTTGGCCACCAACATTATGTTGGTGCATCGTCTCATTGAATGTGTAACTTGATGTCATTCTCTATACCTATACAAATGGCCATTACCGCACAGTGGTTGTAGACCGCTACACTGAGAATATTAATTTATAGTCAAAAAGTGTCTTATGTGACTAATTAAATATTTAAGTCATGCACATGTATGTCTTTAATAATTCACAAATCGTGCTAAAAGTAAAAATGGTTTGAATTTAAAATGTTTTTTTAAAGATTTTCGGATTAAATTCATAATTGCAAAATATGTTCTACAACTTGAAAATTTGGACTTTTTAATTAACACAATTCGTCACATTGACTAATTAGCCAAAGGAAACAATTGTGCATTTAAATTCATCATTTTTTATGCTTGACAAACTATTCTAGTCATTTATGAGTCCTAAAGTCGTCTTCAATTTAAGTCCATTAATTTGGTCATTTGAAAATTAAAATTCGTCAGTCATTAATTTGTAATTTAGAGGAATGAGAATAGTTTTGTAATCATGAAGAACTAGTTTAAAAATATTTGGAAGGTATCTTTCAGCATAGCAAACATTTTCCAGCATTGAAGTACATACATGAAGGATAAAACACTTGATTTGCATTGACTATGTTTCATTATTCAAATAAACACTTCTTTGACTAATAATATTCTCAGTGATAGAGTCAACCACAGTGCGGTAATGGCCATTTGTTTATAGGTCAAAAACCAACTTCCTGATATTCCACTCGGCGACCAGCACCGCTGTCCATGTTATAGGTCAGTGGTGGAAAACAAAGCTTTTAAAAACTGAATGTGCGTCTAGAGGACGCAATACCCACCTGTGTGTATATATATAAAGAGGGACGGACACACGATGTCCCATACTAATTTCAGGATTTGGCGGTCGCGGTTCATAATACCCATTTTCTTTCTAATATTAGTTTAACTACTCGCTGAAAAGTATAATAGGTCAATATCAATTGAAAACGAAAGTTGTGTTTGTTTTTTTCCATATCAAATTGAATTTGAATGTTTGAATGGCATATACTAATTTAAAATGCAAACCGCCACTTTACTATCACAAATTTCTTTTGGTCATTTTGGGCTATTGCCCTTTTAATTTGAGATAAATAAAATAAATGAAAAAGAAAGCAGAAGCTATAACAAATGATAATTATGTTATTCTAAAGCTGATAATATCTCACAATATCATAATCTCAAAAAATGCAAAAATATCAGTCAGAACCTTGTGCTACTAAGCTAGCCAAAATTGTAGAGGTTTTTTTTTTTTTTATCAAACAGTACTTTTAAAATACACAAAAGACGAAGCTTGGCCTCTGATACTACCCGCTTCTCTGTTTTTTTTTTTTTTTTTGTTTGTTTTTTTTTTTTTTGTTTTGGTTTTTTTTTTGTTCTAAAGAGAGAGTGATAAAAAGGTGTAAGTGACATAGTTTTTGTATGTTATGTTTGTATGTTTTGTATGTTTGGTGTGTTTTGTTTGTTATTTCTTTCAGGCTAGTTCGCAATCATTCATATTCTCTACAAGTTTTACTGCAAATGTTAGAACACTGCGTCACCAATCGTACAACTTATTGTCCATATTCAACCTTGAGGGGGATTACACAACAAACGCTACATACACAATGTTTGATGGCGTTCGTGTTTTATTATATACGCCAGTGGCCAAAAGCGACAAACTCAATCCTGCTTTCATATATATTCATGGTGGCGGTAGAGCGTTTGGTAGTACAGGTATTGTTTGCAACAGATCTCATCAGATTTATATTATGTCGTATATTAGACCATGGGACGTGGACCAAATAACCAACTGTATAACAAATTCTGTAGTCCCCATCTGGGGGCTAAGGGAAAACCAAGTGTAAATTCATAATAAATTATTACGATCACATAACTGTCTGTTCCCGCACATAAAACTGGCACATTTTCTTAAAAATATATAAAATGTCACCTCAATTTCTTTTTCCCAATATCAGAGACCAATGGATATGTATAGACTTCAGCAAACCATGAGCTAAAGATATTACAATGGGCCGGGTATGTAGGGCCATTGTTATAGCCAGGTGTTACCACCTCCACGATTCGGGTTGAGTGACAAATACCCGTCCTCTCTCACAATAACTAACCAGTGTACGTTATAATATAGGTCGTTGACACTAAATTTTCTTCTGAAAACGCGGTAAATTGAATAGAAATGAAGTTAAGCAATAAGTTACGGATTTTGGTTCTGCACAAAGTTGTTAGGTCAAAGCTTGCACAGCAACATTCTCTTATGATGTTTGTTCATGTTTCTTCCTTTTCGAATAAATGATGAAAAACATGGCCAAAGTTAATTGAACACGCACTATAGAAGCTCAATATTTACTTATTTGTGAATGAGGTTAAGTATTTTGTCCTGAAAAGTACTCAGTCTAAATTGGAGAGCGTAACAGCTGAAATCTCTTCAGCTGCGCGATAATATAACAATGGTCCTGCACTCCCAGATGAAAGGGAATTTGAAGTGTTTTTCTACACCGCATACCGGGCCGGTGATTGAATATCTTTAACTCCATTGTTTGCTGAAGTCTATGTGTATCCACTAGTCACTGATATTGGGGAAATGAAATTGAAGTGACATTTTATTCTTTTTCAAGAAAATGTGCCAGTTTTATTTGCGGGAACAGACGATTATATGATTTTAATAATTAATTATGAATTTACACTTGGTTTTCCCCTAGCCCCCCGATGGAGACTACAAAACAACAGCATAAAAGGACATGTCCCATCGACTATATAGCTTATCTCGTCATATCCTCATTGTTTCGACGTCTTGATTTGTCATTATTTCATTCTTATCTCTTCTTGACATCGTCAAGCATCTCGTCATTGATCTCAACACATCGATTTTGTTTGATTATATTAACTATCTCATCACGCATGCTGTCCCTTATTTAACATTACGTTAAGTACACGATTTATTGAACATAATGCATTTTAGGCAATTGCAACTGAACTAGAGTTACACTTGTTTTAACATTTGCACATGTAGACTTTGGAGCTAATTTAAATAGAATATGTCTCGCTTTTGTTTATACAGTCTTGTACGAGGGGTTGACAAGGCAGTTAGCGGAGCAGCTGCAATTTCCAGTAATATCGATAGAGTAAGGAGCTTAAATGCTGCATTTGTTGGGTTTGTGTGTGTGTTGTTTGTGGGGGGTCTAATAGAATGATTTAATTTGAATCAATTATAGAAATAACTATAAATTTGATTATATTTTATTATTTTATTTACTTTTTATTTATGTATTTGTTTGATTTTTTTAATTTAAGCTAACTAATAACAATTACTCTATATAATGCTCTCCGATTATCTCCACGCACGAATGAGAAATCTTGGAATTTAGGCGTAGATGAAGTACTTAGAACAAAAAATGTTGATTTATGAATAATGACAGAAGATTTGTATTGTATACCCTCTAACATATAGGTAGACTTGCGCCTGAAAAATCCGCGCTCGTCAGATTATGAAGAATGTCGTTAGAAAGCAACAGTTGTAGTGTGGGGTGGTATGTCAATGAAAACGTTCCCGTAGGATTTTGGTGCTAAAGTGATTGTCTTGCTGTTTTCATTCAGTAGTAGGGAACAGAAAGTCAGAAAATGATGGGTGCAAATTGTCGGGATGCGCCCCCTTCTCAAGCCCCCAAAGGGGGGAAATGTTACTACAGGGAAAAATATAAAATCAGTCAAATTGTGTTTTAATTGTACATTACCATGTTTCTTCTCCTTTAAGGATTAAAAAAAAAGTATATATTTGCCTAGGTGCCGACCTTTAGTTAGAGAGCCTATAGCCCCCATAATGGTTCAGTCATCCTTGGGGTAAAAATTACCAATGCTCAGAGTTTGTTGAAACTGGTGATAAGTTGTTTGTAGTGTCTCACAGGATCCAAAAAATGTTATTATTTTTGCAGTGTGTGACATTTGGTTGGCTAATTCTTAGCAAAATGTCGCCACGGGTCTACATGGTCTATGGGGGTCACCAGAACTTTTCCCTGGATGTCCGCTATGTGTGAACAACAAAATCAATTAAAAAATGCATTTTCTGTTTCCGCTTTAACTAAAGGTCATCATTTGACAACCACTTTCAACAACATCGGAGCATTTACCCCCCAGGTTGACCTTGAATCACATTGGTGCTGATACCGCTTTAACTAAAGTCGAACCTATGCACATATATACTTTTTCTAATGCTTTAGGAGACGAAAGCGTTAGTGGCAAAAAAAACACTTTAAAAACCCATTTGAACTCGATTTCTAAAAATTTTCCCTGCGTACTACATTTCCCCCCTCGCATGAGGGGGCAAGCAGGTCCGAAAAAATTGGCAACCCCATCATTTTGTGACAGTATAGGTCCTATTGAAACACAAACAGCCAACAAAATCAAAATTTAGCAGTGTAAAATCGGGCTACGGGAATACACACCGACCCACACTAATGGTTTCTAAGCACCAAGCCATACGAGTGGATAGAAACAAGTTTGTTTCTGGAGGGGATAGCGTCTGGGCGGATCGTTTAACTGGCAGCCTCTTCAGCAGTATATCCACGATCAACCAGATCTTACCGACTTCGCACTGCAAGTTCCTCATCTATCCAAATACGCAATACTGGCAAATAGACGATTAGGAGTGATTTGATGTATAGGTCATATACCTAACGCCTCATTGATAAAGTGTCAATAAAAAACGCGTCTAGACTTAGTCCAAGAAAATATATGCAAACGAGGATTCTTCGAAATATTGATACACAATTTTTACTAGCGGCTAAAGTTTAAATTTTGGCTAAAATTAAAAACATTTCCGTTGGTGTATTAAAGATGCTCTTTCCGATAACAACATAAATATTTTATGTGTGTCGGAGGAAAGGCCATTGGCCAACATACCTTAATGCAAAAATTTCAGATTTAGAAATGTTATTTTTTCATTAATTAAAACTAGTCAGTCGACGAGCAATAAAATAATCACCTAAAGTGTCCAATTACAAAGATCAAGACGAATCATGTATTTTATTCTGATATTTATGTATAGTGTAACAGTACCATATGATACTGTGTATAACAAAAATTCCGGATCCGAAATTAAAACCCCGTTATGATATTCTATACAAAGGACACTAATTGAGCTTATCTATTGCAAACACATTAAATTAGTATGTGGACAAGCATTATGTTTATGCAATTATGAAAAAGCGTCTTGTGTATTTGTGAAAGTAAGGGGTCCAGCAACGCAAGTCTCAAAGATCTTTCGCGGTGAAGTTACAGATGAGTTGTAAGCAGACCCTCCTTTTTTTCCTTCTTATTTCATATGATTTGAATCATAGGCGGAAACGATAAAGTTTGTTAGCTAGCAGAAGGCCCGTGCGCGGAATTTTGATTGTTCATGTTATTTTTTTCCTTCAAAAGTATTGGATGTGAACTTACCATTCAATCAGATGGTATCGCTTACCACTGTTGGCGAAGGGGGCTTTTCTCTCTGTATAAGCTATTGGAATATTTGAAGCTTTATTTCTTACAAAAATACGACGAAAGTTTTCATCCAAACCATTACTGCTAGTAACCACACAGTATCGCGGCTGAATATCCACCCAGAGTGGAGAGAATTGCGTCGACCAGCACAATCTTGTTCCTACCGAATGTAAAAGACCCAATGTATTATACTAACACCGTGAAAGCGGATACTGTTGGAGACGCGGATTTTTCTGGGAAAAGTATGGTGATAATTATCACAGACATCCGACTGAGTCCTGGTTTACGGGCCAAAAAACTTAACAAATTAACACAGCTTTCATTGCTACATTTGACCTAGATCGCCTCGTGACTATGGATATATATATGCCAAGCATGAGGAAGCGTGTTCCCCCGTGAATTAATTAATTACAAGGTGCGTTCCACGCTAATAGCTTGCTTGGGTGGGGGACTCCCACATGTTTTAAATTTGGAAATTTGGAAAACAGATGCTGAATGACATTATAGATCATACTAAGCTTGTTTTAAATCTTCATTAGGGTGAGTTGACAGGAACTGCTTAATCATGGGATAGCATTGCCTTACCACAAAATTTTCCGTAACACTTTGCAAGACGTTGATACAACAATCCAGTGGTTGTCAAGTGGTTTGTTATCTATAAACTGTGGTCCCATCTTCACTTTCAGAAACTGTCAAACATAATAATAATAATAATAACAATAATTTTAATTATTGGTACAGCGGACTGTTTTGTTTTTGTTTTGTGTGTGTTTTTGTTTGTTTTTGTAAGTCAAAAACTCGGCAGTATTTTTCAAAAGTTTGCCCACTTTGGCACTAACTACAATACAAATATGCACTTTAAATATTTGTTTATGGTAACCATTATGTTTTTGATTTTGAAAGTCAAACCTTTCAAATAGTCAGGCTGCATTTATTACCTGCCTTAGAAGATTGACCAAGTTTCATTTTTCACTTTCAAATCAAGGGCCTATTGACATCCTAACGAGTAGATTTCAATTTGGTGTCAAATTCTCAATGTTGTTTTCTATGTCCCTGGCGAATTTGGCTAAATCCTCAAAACAGACTATAAAATGGAATATTTTTCGTAATAACTTGCACATTTGAGTAAATATTTAAATTATTGCAAGATTTACAGTCCCGTACGGCTGTCCACCCCACCATAATTGAGTGAAATAGAATAGTGAAAGCGGCCCTCAACACATGGTTTGCCAACACATGGTTTGGGGCAAAAATCTCTTAATCGTCTGGAAAATTGTATCGTCGTTCATGTTTACTTTTATATTCGTACCAATGTGATTTGGCTAGTTTTCATTTTCATGCATTCAATTACATCATATGGAAGAAAAACCTTTATGTTAAATTCTCAATATCGTTTTTCAATCATGGGATGGGCACTTTTTCCAACATACCTGTCAAAATGTCAAAACATAATTTATAATGTAATATAATATTTGGCACAAAGTAAACACACTTTTCGTTATAAATTATCGTGTCAACCCAAGTTCAAAGAAGTTTCTCAAATAACAATATAGGCATATGCACAGAGTTAATGGGTGTAAATCATATAAGCAAGAAGCATCCTGCAAGTTCTCAGTACTGGGTCTTCAAATCTATGCTTCCGGTACCCCAGGCAATGCGATCCTTAGTTAAAAAGATCAGTATCAGGTCCCACATCCAGCATGATTGTAGGGGCACTACATTGCTGAAGCCCTCATAATCTGCCAGTGGTGCAAAAGTTGTTCTTTCCTCAGGAGCAAAATGCAATGTTCACACAGATATACATAAAAGACTTTCAACCATTTCCTCGGAGCGGCGTTCCCAGCTCCCGCATTTTTGTTTGCACCCCTGTTAAAATCTGCCTTAACCTTTGGAGCAATCAATACCCATGCTTGATATACAAGTCTCTTCACGTATATTAGTATTATCACAAATCCAGACTTCAGCACGCCATCCTCCTGACACTTTTAGGTCATTTAAACAATTCTAAACAATTTTATAAATTAACATAATTAACACATAGGCCGAATAAATGCGCAGTGAGGGTTTAGGGCTAAGGAATTTAAGGGTATGATGGACCTTCTAGTTTAGATTTGGTTACAGAAATGCACGCGTAGCTTATGTGCTCTGATTATAAATCAGTTTTACTGAGTTCCTAATGCATCACAAATGTAGTTCTTAATGGATATTATCGTTACAATTTGTATTTTTTGGCAATGCTTCAAAGACATCAACAATAAAGAAATAAAAACTGAAGAAAGTTGTTCAGTAAGAAAACTAGGGGCAAAACCTTCATTTTAATTTTGCGTCAAAATGTGCAAAAAGACACTAATTCGTTTCTGCATTTTCTACGACGTTGATTCACATAGACCTGCACTGATTGCATTAATTGGTTAAAAATGAACTATATTTACCATATGAAGCACAAACATAAATGTCTCATGCCATTTCAAATTTCCCAATATTTGCTGAAAATAGACCGATTTTCATCTTTTAGCCCAACTTGTACGAACGCAGGATTATGTTTTGTTCAAAAAACATCGCAGAAATGTTTTATGATGTTGTTCTTATATTTCAAAATTTGTAAAATATTGAATCCTGATATTTAACAATATTTTGACAACATTATATTTTTTTAGATCTTTTTCTTGATCTTTTTATAACATTGAGATTTAATATTTTTTATATGTTATTAAAACATTTCACCACAATATTTCATGAAAACATTTGTCCAAAGTTTTCTTTACGTTTTCTATTGATGATAAAATGTTATATCAACATTGATAAAATGTTATATTAAAACATTTCAATATATCCTTCCTAAGACGATTGAAAAATGTTGTAAAAATGTTTTTGGTTTCCTGGGATATGTGATTCAGAAATAAGAAACATCACATTTCTAACGTTACGTCGAAGCAAATCTGCAGCTCAAAAACACTGCTAGAACCAATTTAATTAACCCATTCGCACCCGAATTAATTGTATGATTTATTTTTTGAACTGTCACCTGAAGATATGTCTAGATCTCTCAGCATAGCAATTCACATGCATTCTCCATGTCAAAACTCCTTGCTCGAAGTTGTAAATGACATTAAACTTCTAAACGATACCAAACTTTTGGATTGTTCCATATTTGAGATACCAAAATATTATGTAAATTTATTTTCAAGTAATTATTTATTTGCAAGAAACGCTCAGACGTTCTATGGGTGCGAAAGGATTAAAGAGAAATAGATATGAGAAATGTAACATTTTATGTTGAAATACGAAAGAGATGAAGTAATAAGATTGGAGACGTTTCATATAGAAGTCCCATGGATGCAAATGTGATATTACAATTGATTCCGTCATGCGCTGTATGATGTTGTGCAGTAGCGCTTGACGGAATGAATGGCAATTTGCATCCATGGGACTTCTATATGAAACGTCTACCCCAATTGGTGGATTTTGGGTTTCCTACCGGAAATCCATTTTTTCCCGAAATTCCTGTCCCACAATGCACCAACGATGTAAGAGTAGATATGAATCACTCCATGCACGCTCGCGGTTTAGTGCGCCTCCTTTAAAATACGCGCACATTTTGTGGCGCAAAAAATACAAGTTAATCAAAGAGTACTCGTTACTGGTAAAATGTATGTACAGCAAACGGTTTTCGCACAGTTATGACAGAAAAATGACCGTATGAAACAAAACACCATAGAATATATATGCGTTATTTATTTTAAATAGAGTGCGCGTTGTTGGTAAAATTTCGGTAAAGATTAACATCCGGTCGGAAAACCCGAAATCCACGTATTTGGATATAGCATGCCTCTTTATAGCTTTTGCACTAATACATTGTTGGGCTTGCGGATAAGCATCGACGTCTCCGCGATATGGTCGTCCATCACAGATCGTAGTATCAGAGTAGTGGGTAACAGTACATTGTCCAAACATATTGTCAGATACTCAGCTCCCTAGGGTTCGACTGTAGGTTTACACAGGGTTAACATAATATATACTCATCCAGTTAGTGGCATTATAAGGAATGATAATGCTAGTTTTTATTCTTTCGCTGATGATATCCAGCTTTGCTTTCATAGAATTTGATCCTGAGATACAGATGACTGTAAGCGTGTTGTTAGAAACTTACATAAGCGAATTTAATGGCATTATGTCTCAGAACATGCTGTAGATAAATCATGAGAAAACAGCAATTATTGTCTTTGCTTTCAATACTGTAATTGAAAGTTAGTGATTCGTGACAGTATTAGTTAAGAGGAAGGATAAGTCTGTGGAATTCTCATACGTTATTTTGTCAACTGAAAAATTGACAGAAAAGGAAGAAAACTGTGTTCAAAGACAAGAGACTCCATTCAATTACGTGTTGTAGTAAGTGTCCGTACGACAGCAATTACTAAAATATCCGATTATGTCTTTATTACTAGGGTGCGTTTAGTTTTGCCACTTGTAGGGTACGTTAGGATACCTATTCTTGTTACAGACATGCAAACATCTGATATTTGCTGATTTTTTCGATCTTCTGATTTAGCAAATCACTGATAGTGCCTTTAATGAACGTATAAAGTAGAGTGTATCAAAATGCCCTTCGTGTCAATTAATATCTTTCTACCTTTAACGGAGTGGCCGGCTTTGAAAAGTGCTCCAGTTTTCGAGTTACCCCTCGCCTCGGTACAACAAAACACAACCACCTTTATTTGAAGGATAAATATATGAGATTTGTAAAAATTATGGGTTGTGGTTGAAATATTTGGTGGCAGGGATGATTTCTAGGCCGAAAAATGCATTTTGTGCCGCAAATTAAGCGAAATTATTTTTTTAAAGTTAAAATATTACAATCTTATTTTATGGTATCCTTTTTGTTATTGATATAGGTTTTATACATTGCATAAAGGGTTCAGGTAATACTGGTTGTCAGAGATTAATAGTATTGCATCTTGAATTGAGTAAAATTTGTTTTGCTAGAAATTAATAAATCTTGATTTTCTTAAGTTTTGAGCTCAAAAACGTGACTTTTTGACCCAAAAAACACGCCTGCCACCAAAGTTTTGGACCACAACCATGATTTTTAAAAATTATTTATTACTATCTTTCGAATAGAAGTGTTTGGGTTTTGTTGTATCGAGGGGATGGGTTGTCGACAATTTTGCCGTCCAAACCGCTCCACTACTTGTCATAAGGGTGTCACTTGTCAAACTATTGACATAACATCATTATGATTTCGGCAAGGGAACCACCGTATGCTTAACCCTCGTCCAACCAAGGGGTTTTCTACTACGTTCACGCCCAGAGAGGGGGAGTGGTACCACGTCCCCCCCCCACCGATTTTTTCGTAATTAAGCGACAAACATCATCTTGTTTGGTATCAGTGTGTAGCTACATATGTCCTTTCTTCAAGTCAAGTACAAACATATCAAGTTGTAACAATATGACGTCATAGTGACGTCATACCTGAGAGCTTATTTTTAAGCAAATTTGTACGCAAATTGCCAAAATCAAGAGTTTTTCGGCCATTTTGCCATTCACGCAAGCAAAATTGGTATTTATTTGGCAATCAATCACTTTATTTCCATTATACAAACATCAAATAACATTAAAAACATACTATATACATAGCAGAAATTATAATATGGAGGATAAGTCCAAAAGGCCAATAAGGCCCGACAAGGGACTTTCCCTGAAAATACACACAAAAGTTTCAAAATCATAAATACACATTTACAAAAGAAAGGCTGATAGACAAGAATTGTTCGAATACATTGGTCAGAAAAAAAGTTCTTTTGTTCTTGGTTAAATTGAGATCATTTACATGTCTTGTCTGATAGGGTCATGATAGTCAGAGGCTGTTATAAAATAGTTACCAAATGTATTAGGCAATTCATTTCTTGAATATTTGAACATAAACACACCTAGTTCGAGAGAGTACATGTCTTCCAAAATAAGAATATTGTATTTTGCAAAATAAAGGGGGGAAGGGCTTCTGTAATGACTGTAGAAATGTTCTTATTGCCCATTTTTGGAGGTGCCAAAGTTTATTTAAGTAGACACCACATGTAATTTCCCCATTTTGTTTTGATCGACAGGCATTCCTCAGAATGATGTTGATCCTTCTTCTGACTGGTGTTAATCCCACCAATAGAGGGCTCACTAAAAGCTAGAAGAGGATCATAGACGTGACTTTAAAAACTGGGCCCCTCGTCTTGTTTCATATCTTTGAAGCTTTCTTCCTTATCCAGATGGATTCTTTCATTCTTCTTGCAATTATGTCACTCTCCTGTCCACGAATTGTAGCACTTATTCCAAGTCTATCACATGATTTCTTGGCGGCCTACGTGGTAACGATAGCCGATTTAGACGTTCGCTTTCAGAGTGCTTCTGGTTATCGTGTAACTTTGCCTTGCTCGTTTCCACCCGGGCTGTTTATTTTTGTGTTCTTGAGGCGAGTCTCAAAACGGCGTCCCAGTCTCTCCGATTAGCTGTAGGGTCACAATTGGCACAAGGGACTTCATAAACACAGTCTGTAGCAGTAAGAGGCTCACACTTGTCCTTAGGATGTACTAGGATCGTGGTATGTAGTGTGAGGCCTCATTGCAGTGTAGCAATACCATGTTTGCGGAAAATTCTGTTGGTCGTTTGTGCAAGGCCCTCAATGTATGGGATGACAACAAGGCCTCACGATTATCGTTGGGTCTTTTTTCTTAGATGTTTCTTTGGCGGTTGTTTTCCATGGTTCTCAACTTGTTGCAGGGCCCAGTGAGGGTAACCACAGCGGTTAAGGGATAATTGGATTTTTTCTATTCTGATCTTTATCTGCCTCTTCTGTGACAAAGTTAGTTTCATTAGTCGAGGGAGGGTGGCGGACCACGCCGAAATTTTTGGTTTGTTGTACGGGTGGTGAGATGAGAAAATTTACAAATATTGGTCGGTGTGAGTGAACCTTCCTGTACCAAGTATTAACCAGAACAGTCAGGTTTCTAAAACAAAAGGGTTTATCCAGAAGGGTGGTCTTTCGTTCTCTTTCTAGGGGGTGAAACTTGTGCGTCTGTGGTCCCTGGTTAAGCGTTACGATGGTTAGTTTAGTTGTCGATTCTGATCTTCCTTGACAAGTCTAGATGTCGTGACATAACGTCTCCACAGTCTCGGCTTACATTCCAATGAGCTGTGGCAATGGCCTGTTGTCAAGAAACTCCAATAGAGGTTAGCTACAACTGGAGAAGAAGAGAACCGGACTACCCATTCGCGGCCACAAAACAGCGATTGCTTGAATATTTTTCAGCGAAAGAGAAAATAGGTGGTAGTGAGAACGAAGAGTTTAGGATTAGAGTTCAAGATGTTATCAATGATAGTAAGGTTTTCTTGGGTGTTTTTTTTTTTAGAGTGGTACATGGTGTCAGCCCCAGCGAGAATTATGACATTGAGTGATTCTTTCGATGGGCGTGTTGGTAAAGAGCGAGACCACATCGTGGGAGTTAAAGACTTCATCCTCCTCTACAACAACTTCAGCTAAACCTTCTGCGAGATCCTTAGAATTCTGTACATGGTGCTCGTGCCCCCAACAAAGGGGACTGAGTATACGGTAAAGTTGGAAGTCTGGTAACGATCGTCCCAATGTAATCAACAATAGGGCGAAATTTGTTGCAGGTTTGTGGATTTAGGTTGTTCCGTAAATCCGCGGTATATTTTCAGCTGTGGATAGAGATAGTCGTATTGTTCCTTGGGGGATCTATTTTCCTTTCTGGAGCCTACTCAATTATAGCTACAAGCTTCCCTTTGTATAGCTGAGGAAAGTTGTTCATAGCCTCTCTCCTCGCGTAACATGTCAGACAACTTTTGTTCATACTCAGTGGCTTCCATGATAACAGTAGCTTTACCCTTATCCGTGGTAAGATGTGCATGATTCCATCTTTTGAGCTGCTTGTAACGCGCCTCTTTTTCTTTGAGAGTTAGGTTTGGGGTTAATGGCGCGATGTAGCGCACGGCCATTTCAGATCTGAGGGCGGCGGCTTCATTGTTGAAGTCACGTCTATGATCCTCTTCTAAGCTGTTAGTGAGCCCTATATTGGGGGGATTAAACCAGTCAGAAGAAGGATCACCTTCATCTGAGGATGCCTGTCGTAAGACAGGCGAAACGTCAATAATGTGAGTCGAAAAAATTGGTATTTGTTACAATTGAATATTTTTATTAATGGGAAATTACCCCAAACCTGCTGAACCTCGTCAAAGAAAATCGATATGATGGTTCCAGGTGAGTTTTTCATCGATGAAGACACCTAGAAATGATATATTTCCACGTCTTCCAATATTGTATGCTTTTAATTTGACATTCAAGTCTTGTTTAACTTGCACTGACGTCATGTTAGGAGTGCCAAACACCATGTAATTAGTTTTGCTATGCGTTTAACTGATAATTTTTGCCTTGAACCCCAATATTGCTTAACTTCATTCAATTCAGCATTCACAACAATCTATTTACCAGTTACTTATCGATGTTTACATGCGAGTAGAGAATTGTGGTATCATCGGTAAAATAATATTAAAATCACGAAACGTGAAAACTATTGGTATTCATAACATATAAATAAAAAGAAGTGGACCCAGTATCGATCCATGCGGAACCACCCACAAACAATATTGTTACATCACTGTATTACGCAATTATAAAAAGTATTGTTTTCTATTACTTAAGTATTGCGAACCAGTCTAGTATCAATACCCACGAATCCATAATGTTCTAAGTTAGTAAGAAGTCTATGTGATCGTGGTATCGAAAGCTTCTCCGATAAACCTAAGAAATACCAATGGTTGTTTCATTTCTTTCCATGCAGTATTTATTTTATCTACCAATTCATAATTGTTTTTCCCCTCGAACCAAGAATAGCATTTATAGTTTTCCACGTTTTTAATATATTTTGCTATTTTCTAAGTTTACGAAAAAAAGTGTTTACTGTTTGCTTTACGAATAAGTAAACATGATGGGTGACAAAAGTAAGCATACACATGTTATTACTCTAAAAAAAATAAAAAAAATACAAAATTGGCAAGTATTTACTGACAGCAGCATTATTAGTAACATAAAAGTACCATTTTACACAGGTAAAGTATGGAAGGTGGCAAACCCCACCCCCGCCGTACCTTCGACTTTGACGGGCCACCCTGGAACTCCTGAAGGTGGTACCTCCAACTTCTTCCCGCTAAAATGACCGCAAAGGATGAACTTTCCAATTACATAAAAAGCCTTAGATCATACTTCGTTTGCGTTTTTGTCGAACAGGTACCCTCGTTATGGGGGGGGGGTATACTCCTCCCCCCCCCTTGGTTGGACGAGGGTTCAAGTTTGTAACAGGCAATTAAGATGTTTTATGTTTTGACAAAGAATGATGATGATCATCTGTGATTTTGCCGGAAATTCTACAAAGCCTTACTTTATAAAGGTAGACAAACAATTTTCCGGAAAAAAGTGATCCACAATAATGGAAACCAAATATTTACGGGGATGTAAATTACTTAACACCGATATCAGTTTAAAGAGTAAGGAACCCGTTTTTGTAATGCTTTTTATTTCAATGGGTTGCTTTTAGCAATCTTGAGATATTACTCAATTAACTACAGTGAATTTTCAACGCTTTGGTGTCAATTCTGGTAAACAGCTCTTTTGAACACATTACATTGTACTCACTTCCTTGATTCGGAATCCGTTTAGAAAACACAATTTTATAATTAAGCTATTACCCCATGGAAACGCATTACGTCACCGCCAGGCAACAATATTGCATCACCATTAGCTCCCAAAACTAGAAAAATGGCATGTTTCCATGACACATTGACTGTATAAACAAAACGGTTTTTAAATAAAAATATTATTTATTTTGAAAGGTGAGAATGCAAGGAAGGCAAACCTTCACTCGCATATGCAGAGTGGTCCAAAAACGTTTACCTTTTTGGTCTTAAAAAATTTCTCAAAAGTTTTTTTTAAAAATCAATTAAATTCTTTGGAAGATATTTTAAGCACAATAATTGTTAGAACATGGGGAAAATGACGTTGAAAACAACTTCAAATAACAATGGCGTTGTACAGGAAAAAAAATAGTCAAGAACCCACTTTGCACACACGTAAGTCTATGGCAATCGTTTTTTTAAAGTTAACAATTCCAATATGCGTGAACTGTCGGCCTACTCAAGTAACAAAACTACGACCACCATTCAAGTTTGTGTGAGGTGTTTACCCTTTGAAAAGGAATGAGAAGAATATTTTAATCTGAAAACTGAACCAAAAGAGGACGTACGCTTGAATCACTTCAATACACTTTCAAATGTCATTACAAAAATAATTAAAGTCATTTCAATTGGAGAAAATTTTAAATTAAAAGGGCTTGCATTTTTTCTGTCAGTCACTCAATTTTGAAACCTGTAGCTCTAAGCTCTGAAGTTAAGCTCTAAAAAAAAGGCAATTTATAATGAGAAAGTTTTTTTTATTGCAGAAGAGTTAATAAATACCCCCCGCACCCATGAAGGCTTTGCGTTGTTTCAATGTGGTGAATACTGGTCATTGATGGGGTACATCAAGTGCCATAGACTACGTGTGTGCAAAGTGGTATTCACTTTTTGCCCCAAGATGGCGGCCATTTGTAATTTGAGTTTTGTTTTCAGGCGCCGTTTTCACAGGTTCCAACAAGATCCGGTAGTAATGAAAAGTTCCTCAAACAATTTGATATGTCTGCCCACATTGAAGAAATTGCTTAAGAAAAAGTGTAAACTTCATACGGGCGTTTGCAGGCCCAAAAGTTCGTTCGCAAAAATTGCGCCTCAAAGAAGAACCACGGACCCCGGTAATTGGTTGCACACAGCGCCAATTATCCGTCGGCCTTGCTTAATTCACAGTCGCCAGCGATATCCTATTACTCTATCTGATTCGCTAGGCGCATGCATTGGATTCCGTAGTTCAGAAGTGAAGGGTATTGACACTAGCCAATCACAAGCAAGCAGGTGACTACTTACTCATGGGCGCGAATTACAGGCCTGTCACTGCGCCGTTCAGTGAACAACTCGCGGTGAAATCCACAGTCTAGGGGGAAAATGACGTGTATTGTGCAACACCTGTTAAAAATACGGATTCCTAAAACTGCAAGTTTGTTGTTAAATATTTGTAATTTGGGTCTTCTAGAGAGATATTCAACATAAAATAAGTTTAACAAAGTGTGATGTAAGCCGCCATGATAATTTGACTTTTCCGTCTTTTAGACCAATTTTCGCGTGTTGTGAAAACAATGTTTTGCCCATAATTTGCAGCCCAAATAACAAATTTCATTTTTATTGCTGATTGGGGGTCGTATGGCCCTTCACATGTGGTATAAATTTCGTACAAAAACAATTCCCTCGGGAAAGTGGTTCCTGGGGGGAGGGGTCCCCCTTGGGCAATAACGGAGTGAACAACCCCTTGCTTACTTAAATGTTAAATGTTTTGAAATCTTTTATCGATATCCATCTGCTCTTTTCTTGTATTTACTAGGCGCACCCAACGACGCCTCCTAGCAAATAACTGCTCCTCGCCGATTATTCACCTGCCTAGAACTTTTTCTTAACATCATGTACCTGGCTAAGAACTTTTATTATGGTGCGTCATGTACCTGGCCTAAGAACTGATAAAATGCGAACAGCCTAGCTGGGCATCTTAAGGGTGTGAACATTGTCTGCCTGTAACGGGACATTTGACACG
The DNA here is from genome assembly GCA_023653785.1 of Ophioderma brevispina. Taxonomy (NCBI): domain Eukaryota; kingdom Metazoa; phylum Echinodermata; class Ophiuroidea; order Amphilepidida; family Ophiodermatidae; genus Ophioderma; species Ophioderma brevispina. Next base: position 55,030 of record JAMKCH010016814.1, read on the forward strand.
CTGGGCTGGTGAAAACAACAACAATGCTAATTATTCTACCGAATAGATGGGCGTTTTGCTTGGCGCTACAGCCAGTCCGGCAATGGTGATCCGCCAACTATTTTGCAGGCTCACCCCCAAATCATAAGAAGGCAAAAAAAGGCCAGTAAGCAACTGGACACTGAAAGGGTGACATGCCTCGTATCTTTTATATAAACCCATTACGGAGTCCGCTTTTACAGGTTTGGTCAAGAGTTACTTATATAAAAAATATAGTTAGATCTTGCAACTGTGTAATTGTGCGCAAATAGAAATACTTACATTGTGTTTTTAAACCGCCCACTGCCACAAGATAGAATGACCTAAACTTTTGAACGTGTCGCATAACAATATAATACTGGGGGAGGGGGAGAGACTGCCGCCTGAACATTAAGTGATTTAGCTGTACACTGGAATCACCAGTACAACTGGATTCACTGGCAGTGAAACCAGCAAAATATAGTTCCAAAGAGCAAAATATAAGGAGTATATACAGACACAACACCCACTTATTGCAGTAAGAGCAACGTTATCATCCCAGGCACTTCTGGATGCGATGCAAGCGTCGAAGTAATTTTGTGCAGGTGTAACGTACGATTTACGTACGGGGCCACAATTCATTACGCGTAAAGGTTATACAAAGTGCGCTGCGTTTGTTACGTAATACTCTATAGGCTTAGTTATACTGTGTCCCAGACCCCCCCTAATCTAAAACGTGTCTTTGTGTATACTTTCTAAACATTTCATTTACAACGGTACGGCTCACACTATAGTACATCATGAAAAGGTAACATGTGCTAGGGAGTCATGATCTAATATTTCAATATTGTCCAAATTTCTCCTGAAGTTTTAAGTTTTTCACAATATTCTTTCTTCCAAACACCGCATGTTACAAGGCTAGGCCTAGTGTTCATTCATCATCTGCCTTTTGTTAGCTGCCCTGTGGGACATGGCACCAGGCAAATATCTATAATCATATGGGGGATGATTCTAATCACTCTGACATAAGCCTAATGCACCCCCTCCCCATGAAGGAAATTATGACCCTCTTACGGTAACTGATACTTGATCCAAGCATCTACGGTAGAGAAATGATGGAAATTATCGTTTAATTTGAAAAGGAGAAAGTAGTCTATAAAGTATAAGAACTAGAATAACAGATAGGTATACGCTACCTACAACATGAAAACCTACGAAAACGGGAGCCTAAGTGTTTGTTTCAAATTTTTTATTATGAGTGTTTGATCAGGAGTCGTTTTCTCTAAATGCCTATTATAAAACATAATAACAAATAAAGACATACAAAGATAGAGAAATGAATAAAATAATCAACTTTCATCAGAAAGGAAGCAGAATTCAAAAGATTGTTAAAAATCACGCCGGAATAAAACGTTTTTAATCAATATAACCGTAGGTCTATATGCACTTAAAAACAATCAAATTCTTCACAGACGCGTGTTTGTTTGAGGCTACGAGAATAATAGAATCCCTGTATACTTATGGCTTAGTTAGTCGATAAGGACTTTTTAACAGTCCAACAAGTTTCAAATTTTGGGTTAGCTTGGAGCGCCTTTTGGTACTCACGTCAGTTACACGCGTCTTCAGTGCCTAGTAAATACCTACTGCTTTGCACACCGTAATGTCGCAATGTTATTTTAATCACAAAAAAACTTGTTTCTTTTTAAGATACAAAAAAGTCGAAACCGTGACCCCTATTTTTATCTTTATATCCGAAAGATTTTATAAATGCGCACCTTTGTCATTTTTAAAAAAAGTTTCCGAAGCCGATTTTTGTAACAATTCAAAAAACATGTATCAAAAAAGTGAATTCTCCATAGGAGCTTGTGTACAAATTTTTGAGGCATAAAAAAGCTTAAAAAAAACATGTCCGAATTGATGACTTGTTTCTCAAAACGAGTACCGTGACCCCTTTTTTTTATTTTTGATATTTGCTTTCATATCGTGAATGCAGTTACACGAAATCTTGAGAAACTGTCTCATAGATTCTATCATGGATCATCCACCTAAGCTTAATACACATGTAGGTAATTGGATAATATTTACTTGTTATTCAGAAATATTTCTTCAGCTAATATCTGGAGAAAATCATATTTACAATTTTATTAAGTGTCGTTGCAAGGTCAAAATAGCCAAATTATAATCAAAACTGAGTACATGAACATTGCTTCATAAAAAATGTCGTTACACAACTATACTGTTATTATTTGCGAGGTCTGGTATATTACTAAACTCAAAATCAGAAAAATAGCCTTGTGTGAAATATTTCGCAGTCTTTTTTCAGTCGATATTTTTGTGAGTGCACGACTACGCACGCGTTAACGCGCACGCGATGAAACTTTGAACGAGTGTCCGACGAGCACTTAATAGACTATGTGCGCAATCCCCGAAATGCATCTCCTCGGTGCCCATTTCCATCCGGGACTAATACCAGCCTCAAGTCGGCTAAAAACATACGGTTGGAGCGTAACGAAAATACTAGAAAACTTACCTAATCTGTGACGTTGCACTAATATTTGCGTAATCGTCCGGCAGGTGAAAAGTAGGGCACAGTTACGACCGAAAATATCACGTTTTGACGTGAATTTTAACACCAGTGCCTCGATGGTTTTGTTTCCATAGATATTCTTTCTAACATTTTTGTAAGATTAACTTCACGTGAATAGGTACTTTGTATTGTAATTTTAGGCACTGATCGGCGACGCGAACTAACCACAATTTTTTTTTGTAAACATGACCTCTGGTCCAGTTCCCGGAAGGAAATGGGCACCGAATGAGATGCATTCCGGGATTGCGCGCAAATAGTCTATTGTCAATTTGATAGCACGTGAATCGTCAAAAACGTCCCGAGCAAGATCTTGCCATAAATTCATTTGGAAGCTAGATATCCTAAACGAGAATGCGTACGGTAACGCCATACCCCTTAAACACATTCTCAGGGGGGAAATAGGAATGATAAATCAAAGAGCTATCACTTTTATCACAACTTTGCTTCATTCTTTGTACACTCTTTTGACCACTTTGAAAACTGTAAATTTATCGTACGATAACGTCCAATGAACACGTCGGGAGGTCAGCTATTGAACTCAAAAGAGGGCGAACAAACCGCGCGCGTGTGTGTGATTTGGCCTATTGGTTGTCAAAGTTAGCACAATATCCTCCCAAACGCTAGTTAGTCTATACAGTTGGCTTTCTTAAATCGATTTTTTATTCTCAACTTTAACTTCACAATCGTTTTCATTGATATCAGCCGGTCCTATGGGACGGGATATTTCAAGAAAAGTGTCCATCATAATCTATTGGTGTTGTCCTACCGGATTGGTGTCCTTTTAACATCTCCGATTTTTACTATACATAAGTGTGTCTATGTTAACGCGCAACAAAAGTTGCTTAATGTGGATATATAGTCAAAAACGCCCGACTTCTGTTTAAAGTCAATTTACAATGGGAATATCCTATATGAATCAAATTTGGCCACATTATTAAATCATTTTAACATTTTTAAATTGTGATATTGAATTTTGTCATTTTAGTAAGAATTTCCGAGAATTTTTAGCACGCAAAAGGTTCGCATGCATGAGAAAAGTCCCCAAAATCGAGTAAAAATTTAAAGGGGTCTTATTGGGATGCATGTTGTTTTTGGTGCATCCTACATAACATGCCGAACAAATCACATTTCCTAACCTATTGTTAAGCTGTCATTCGGTTTTAAATCACTTCAAAATAATACACACCCCTGCAAAGGTAAATACAAAACATGATGCTTTACAGCTTTAAAGCCGGTATAGATAATAATCACTCGTTGACGAAATCTTTCATACAACCCAACAGGCAAACCCTTGACGATTTTGTGATTTAAAAGGCAGACGCTATTATATCGTTGGAATTCTTTGCACTGTAGCAAGTGTTGTTCCTACCTGTAAGCATGTTGCCTTCAGTAAATGAATGTTTTGTTGTCTCAATGGGGTGGACTTAAGTTATGACACCTTTTATAGATCGTGGCACTTTTGTGGTTCGGGTCCCGCTCCTAGCGGAACCATCGCATGATCGCTTTCCCAAACCATCTTTTCTTTGCAAAACTTGATATAAACCAATTGCAAATGAAGGCCAATTTGAAATTTGTAAGTGGTTCAATCTTACTCTTATGAGTAACTATGCAAGATTAAAATTATTGGTCAGGCTTAGTTAATTTCCTGATCGAGTTATTTAAATAAGAAAGCAGTACTTCACGCCCTGCTTGTATAGACATTCGAGCATTCATATGTAAAATAACAAGAAACAATGGTAAAAATGTCCGAAGTGTTTTTCAAAAATTATTTCAATAAAATACAACCTAGATTTGATTTTTTAATAAGCGATAATGTGTTTTTAATTTGCTAAATTTGCCATTTTCCTATTTATTTGTAGCATGACAAATTAAAAAAAAAATTGGTCCTCCAGACTCGAACCTCGCTTTGACGTTTTGAATACTAAAATTCTAGTTTCTGAAAAAAGACCGTAGTTGCGTAGTTGGCGTAAGCCTTATTTTTTGTTTGTTTTTTGATAAAATATTTTTTCTTTAATAACAACCCCCCTTTAAATTCGATGGAAGTCGGTGAAGTCTTTGGTGCGCATGTCGAACGTTCATGCGTAAATTAGGCCCTATAGTACAGATTGGTATCCGAAACTGGCGGATCCTATGTTTGTTTTGAGAAGTTTCACTTTTCTTTATAACGATCCACTTTAAATTCGATGGAGTTGTTGAGTCTTAGGGGGGGGGGGGGGGGGGGGGGGGGGGTTGGTGCATGTGTCGATCCTTTCATGCGCAAATGTATAGTAATAAGAGTATAGTATTATAGATTGGTCGCGACGATCACAAAACGTGTCGTCATCAAACCAAAATATGCAGTTCTATAATTCCTCTAGATACCGTGCGTATCGTGGAAATTTAGGAACATTTATATTGGTTTCCGATCATTTTTTAACGTAATTACGTGTCATTGCGATGGATTTTTTTTCGACAGAGGAGGGCGGGCGGCTCCCCTGATCCGTCATTGGTACAAATCATGGGGGGGGGGGGGGGGGGCATTCATCTTGTGTCCCCCACTCCACAAACGCCGGGGGCAATGTTACCTCGCCCCCCACCGATTGACGCGCGCGACCATGCTCCCATGCAAACGACCCTCTAAGTTTATACGTTATAACCCTTCAGAGGTTCTTGCTAGCACAGAAAGAGTGATTTTTTATTAGTGCCGCAATTCTTTTAAGACTAAGAGTTATCACTATTTTTGCGTTGCTTAACCTTTCAATTATGCGTGAACACCTATACAGAAAGAATGTCCTAGGCCATTTACTTTTGAGGGTTCCTTCATTAACTTTTTAAGGTTCTTTTATAGAACTTCGGCAGTGCTAGGGTGCTAATACACTGGACAACACAAGGGTCTATGTGCATATTTAACTCCTCAGAGTCAATACCAAATCAATAATGTACAATTTTCCATCGAACATGTCGAAAATATCAACATCTGCTAGAGGATAAACTGATAGTAATTACTTTGGAAGCAAAAATTATGACATTTTAATTTTGTATACAAAATTTATCCCTGACGGTGTTTTATACTGAAATATAAGCAAATCAAAATCGCCGTTTGTGTTTCATATTTAATCATTCTGTACTCAAATACAAGGTAAAAAAAATCTAATTTGGTATATCTAATCTATATATGATCAAATATCGTATGACATAAATGGGAAGCTTGAAATCTCCGTTGCACCTTTATGGTTTTGAACGTCGCAAGGAAGACTATGAAGGTTTTTTTAAATATCCAAGGATGACTATGATAACAACAAGACTATGTTAATGTGTAAGAACTGGAATACAATTAAAGGCCTACGTAATCAACTTCAACTATTTATATTGACGAATGGATATTTGTTGTTTGCCCTCAAGAAAGGTTTAGTGTATAGCACTAGAGTTTGTTGGCACCGTTTACAATATGTATGTGATGAACATTTTCTGACTGCATGCTTCTCTATAATGATAAAAACAAGTTGAAATACAAAGTAAACTACGGCAAGGCTAATACGCCTTTACCCGGGACGATACCGTATGCCTAGAAAGATAACCGACAATGGAATTGGCTACAGTTTTGATTTCAACCCTTATGGTGCCCTTTCGTGATCTAGCACCTTCATTTTCTTTAATGCTTCCTAGCTATCCCTCGCAAAATGTTATTTCCCATATTTCAGTTGATTCTGACATTGCGGTTTGATGTTATATAAGCAAATGTTATTACGTTTTCCCCTAAGCCCTGTGTTGTAATTTCTTTCCTTCCTTTTTTACGAACGGAAAATACAAATTAACGAATTTCTTCCAGAGTAGATCAAGTTGTACATAAGATTATGCACGTATATTATACTTAGGCCAACGGTTCAGATGATATGAAAATGTCAACTTTTTCAAGTTAGATAAGATCGTGCCACAAAATATGTTATAAATCTTATATTCAATGCAGCGTTTTTATTTGTAAGACTTCTATGATAAGTGTGTTCCTGCAGTCGTGAAATGTTTTGTTTCAGTATAACTTAATATGAACGTGAAGGGGACACTCCTTCGATTTTAAGTTATTAGGATTACGACTTTTAAAGTATAATCCTTTTTTGTTAAAATTATTTCATTTGTTTTGGATTTTTTTTTTTGTCGATTTACAACTCATTCAGCAACCAGGTTGCCTTAAGGGGTTTGACGTGTTAGGATCTACTCGATAAAATTGTCTAGAATTCACATATATGGTATTTACCACGGTGCTGATTAAGAATCTTAAATACAAAGGGGGGTCACCGACTTTGTTTCTGAGCTATACCAAAACAAAAAAAGGTATCTTGTCACTGGCACGCAAAGTCTATTGGAAAAGTCAAAATTTGACATTTAGTGCGCCTACAAAATAAAAACCTCTCGGTAAAATTTTGTAATGTCTCAATATTTGAGGTCGCCGACATGTCGTTCTTCAAATTTTGAAATAAAAAATGAGGTCACCGGCTTACTTTTTCCATTATACGCCGAAAACCACTGAAATTGGATACTTTTTTCAAATTGGGGGCGCTCTTTGGCGGCAAGAAAATCCGCCCCACATTCGTCATGCAGCAAAGCAGGAACGCAGCCGTAGAGATGCGTCGATGTTAATAACGCCACTGAACAATGCGCACAGATCTTCTCGGTATCGCGCACGATCCCCTCGCAGCTCCAACTAAAATTCCTTCCATTTGGCCATGACTGGGCTCTAACAGATGCTGAAGGTGTAAAGCAGCATGCGCGTAAACAAATCACAACGTCGAACGCCCTTAATTTTTAGGTTATAACTTCCCGGACAAAGTTGATTCTATGAACAACCACGGGTTCTCTCACTCACTCACACCCCCGCCCCCCCCCCCCACACACACACGCACACTCACACTTACAAAAGCTACATTGTGGGTTTTTTTACTAGAAAGACACTTTTTTTTAGACATTTTTAAAGACTTTGTTTCATTGTTTTATATGATTCTCACTTTTCTTAGCAAAGAGTTGCGCCGCAGGCCTAAAAGTTACGTAAACTAGACAAATCCTCTTTTTCTACTCTTTTAACGGAATAAACCTCAATACTATATTGCAGTTTATTCCGTTTTTATAGACAAATCGTATCACACCCCACCACTCGAATCAACTCGAAACAATAACCCCACAACGTCTCATTTCTACCAATGAACCCCAACAACGTTACGATTAGTACACACACACGGAATGACGTGTACATAGTCCTTTCTTGTGGTATTCGGAAGCTTCGCGGTACGAGAGTCGTGTTCTTGTGCGTAGAATTTCGATTTTTTCTTTGCCAGGCAGAAATTAATCCTGAATTGACCAAACCCTCATGCAGTGTTACTCAGTTCTTTATTGTGCAAACATCCCATACATTTTTTACACCTCAGCTGCTACTGATACTGCCTGTTGACTTCAACGGTCTCATATTCCATGAATGCCATGGTCAGTTGATATGACATACAGACTTCCACCACTAGTGATAGTGACCTTCCCTGCTTGCACTTCAAAACGAGACTAGTCTAACCTAAAGGTAGCTATTGTAACAGTTTTCTGAGTGGTGGGTCAGATTGCAAAATTTTGTTGACATTTAAACTGTAGAATTGACTTCTATAGCCAATTTATATCCAAAATAATACTTCCAATGTTATAAATACAATTGTGGTACAGAATTACATTGTTGTATGTATATTTTAACACTGATAGCATGCGAACTATTTCATCAAGCCAGACTAATATTGACATGTGGGTACAACAAGCACAACTTTTTGATGCAGCATTGTATTGTAAACGAAGTTGGGTCTAGGCTTAGGAACGTTGTTTTCATAAGGAGTGGTAGAATACTGAAGTTGAAGAGTAATCGCGTTCATATTTTTTTTAGTTTATTACATGTGGTATGATAATCCATGGAAAACATCTCAGGTAAATTTTTGTGCTTGATTAGTCTGGGTGACGTTGTCAGTTTCTGCTTTTCTCATCCATGTCATTTACCAATTTTTAGCCACACCATCGGCGATCCAAATTCAGCAGGGATGCAGAATTAAGTCTTTTTATATAGAGCAAAGATACCTGACAGAGTTCATCTGGGGCGTAAATTACGCAGGCAGGGTATTTTTCACATTTCGGGAATGGTTTTTGCGAGTCTAGGAGGTGATTTATTGCTCTTGTTGACACATATAAATTTAGGATCTATTTCACTCATAAAAGAGACGTCAAACCAGTTCGCACTCGGACATGTTATTTTCTTCGTCCCCATTTTCAGGCCTTTATTTTCATCTTTCTCAGTCATTAATACCAACAAGAAATCCCCTGAGAGACTATTTTACCATCGTAATTATTGTTTAATGCACTAAAATATTGAGGTTCCATGGATTTTTCAGGATTGTTCTCATAAAGGTTTATTTTATTTTGATGTGTGTAAGGATAATTTTTGACTTTTCAAGAAATAGTCGACTCTTGTCGTCAGGTAATAAATTTGCTCATCCTTATTCATGAATATTCAGTGTATATCACACTTTTATTAAGCATTACGAAGAATGTTCATTTCATGTTTGTAAGCCAATCAGCGCTGAACTGAAGATAAGCGGATCGGCGGAGGAATTTTAGGGAGTAGTTAGGGAACAAGGAGCTGTCATGCTGAGTTGAATACGATCGGGAACGGATTATATTTTGCAAAACTGACTTTCAAATTAAGATTCAGTTCAACCTTAATTGTTTTTACCTCAGCTATTTTGGCATAGCCTATAGGAGTGAGGTTAAAATACTCGCCTGCTTCGGAAGCGAGGTAACCATTGGTGGACCTCAAACTTTTGAGTTTTGTAAATAAAATGTTTTGATATGCAAATAAAACTTCTGCTTTTGGGCAATCTGCCATTCGTCAAACTTCACCAGTATTTTATATCCTGAATTATAGTGAGCTTTTGAGGCATGTGCCTGTTCCTATGTAAGTTAGCCTTTTGTAAATTATACCGGGTTCTGTTTTGACACTGGCATCTTGCCGATCGGAGACTTTGTTTACCTAAAATTTTAAAGGGCCCGCCGGTCAGCTGTGCAATGATTGTACGTGTGACGTTGCACAGCGTAGGAGATGTTCCGTCACAATTGAATGAGGCCCGCCGGGTTAATTGAATATTTCTCAGTCATGTCAGTCTAAATCTTTTCAATTCATACAACGATCGATTTTTTCTTTTTTGGGGGGCATTTTTGTATATATTTAAAAGACTCACCTGTTAGGATTCCATAAATAAGCATTTTCAGTAGAAATTAAGTCTGATCCAGTTGGCAATTTTGCAGAAAAGATTTCTCCTGCAAAACGGTGGACAAAATTGTGGCATGTTCCGTTTGCCAAGACGGCGTCCATTTTCCTATTTGAGCCATGGCAAAATTTCCGTGAAGTTTTGAGATAACAGGAAGAAATATCCCACATGAAATTGGTACTCTATTTATTATCCCATAGTATATAAATCCCATATCCTTGTCACTTACTTCCTGCCATACAAGCCAATTTTGAAGGATAATCACATAAAATACAGCTCGTCAGGCTTTGTTAATTTAGTTGCAATTTCAGCAGACGAAACTTTACGTGCATGCGACACGTGTGTCAGTTGACAAGGATGATCCTTATCGATTATGCTAATTGAGGGGGTTTCCCCTTTTTGTGATCGTATTTTGACTTAAGGATGTTCGCCTTTTGGAAAACTGTTTGTTTGGCTACAGGCTGTATTTTCGGATGTTCGGTAAAAACATAAATTAGGCTTGGAATTCGCGAATTATAGTGCTTTTCTCGTTGACAAAGTGACCAGACTTCTCTATTTTAGATATAAAAATATTGAGACTCTAAAAAGTATCTCGATTCATATACCTTTATGACATCTCCAGAAACATAAAAATACTTATCTTTGACAAACAGTAAAGATTGAGAACCACATTGTTTCAATGGAACAATTATATGTAAGTTTGACATTATGTATAACTGCAAAAATTGCATGAACTTTGGACAGTTGCCAATGCCATTTTGAAAACGTGAAAGAAATCAAAAGAGATGTGAAAAGAACAACAACAATTGTAAACCATGACAACTTGTCTTCTTTCCCTTTTCTTTATAGAAGTGCTTAGTATTAGTACTTGTCCTTGCAATCTAAATCAAACCTTGTTTGCCTCCAAAATGTTGTAATGGGTTATGTAATTTTCTTAGATATTTATATGCGTATGATATGGTGCCGTAGGCCTATTTCTACCTTGCATAAAGCCTTGAGATGCAATATCGCTCGGTTGGGAACTAAGATTTAAAATTACCATGAATTCTTTTCATAACCCTGCAGATGGAAGGACCTGGAAAGATATTTCCCTTTTTATTACCACACCCTTCAGGTGACTTAAGAGTCATCGCTCATCATCAGGGAATCGATTCCACATAATTCTCATTAAAATGATTCTCACACTTCGACGTCATACAATATAACTTAGATATGCAACTAAATCTTACTTACATACTTATTAAATTATATAATTGAATCTATAAAATTACACATTAAATTTTCATTGATGCTCGACGCTCAGTTTAGGCCATCGGTGTCCAGTTTGAGTTTAAACCTTGCTGATGCTCGTCGGCTATTCTGACATTGGTTTTATTTCTCGATCTTAGTTATACCATCTTAAACGTACCCCCCCCCCCTTCATATTCACCACACGGATGCAGGTATTACACACACACAATAGTGATTTGGCCTTTGCACTAGATAACAAGTTCCTTTAAAAGGGAAGTATGTAAACTGGAAGCTGGGGGATGTTCATGCCAATGTTGATTTCTACTCAAAAAATACCAGATGTATCAGAACCCCCAACGTAACATGGAAACTGAATGTCTTTTGTTTAACATAAAGGTTGAGCATCTAGTGATTGATTGGCCTTGCATAGTATTTATTACAATATAGTGATACAAAATTCAAGTTGTTTTTCATTCACAAATTGGCATAAAATGCAGAAGAATGTCCTTTTTAAGGACTCGTCTTGTTTTGTTTTTTGTTTTTGTTTCATGGATCGTCCGAAAAAGGAGCGTTCCACGTTTTGAACGCCCGTACACTCACAGCGTAATACTTAGTATGCAGAACCGAAAACCACCAAAAAGTATCCGTTTGACCTTGTTCGGGTCTCAACTTGTAAAGTTGTATTATCCAATCAGAGAGATCGAGAGAGGGTCGTTTCCGCTCTCTGAGAATCCCGCCAAGAGAATCGTAGCAACCGCCAGTGTCAGTGTTCATGCTGCCTGCCTACAAGTTGTGATCGGTAGACATCTTTGGAGACCGATTTTAGTTTAGCCTTTTGTGACGGCTGTGATCCTGATACTTACTTCTAACATTGTATGTGACTCAAGCCCCGGACTCAAGAAGCTTCAAGATAACCAATCCATTGCCGATCTTTCAGAACAGGTGAGTTTGTACTTTGAAAAAAAAAAAAAAAAACAACAAAAAAAAAAAAAAAAAAAAAAAAAACAAAACAAAAACCCAAAAATCCTTTCGTTTTAAGACTGGACATCTGAAATAAAATTACAACGGCCAAATGTTGTCAAAGGGAATTTCGGTAATAGTGTTGCTTTATTTTAAAGCAAACTTGATTAAATGAACAAATAAGGTGGCCGTTGTAAAAGGTATCAAACAACATTTCTAGCTAATACATAGAGTTTGCGAGGTAATTTTCATTTTTTGCGCGGTAGATAAAAACACATAGGCCTACTGGCACTGAGTCCATTATTGTCTCGGGTTTGTGCTAAACTTAACACAATTCACAATGAAGAAAGTATTAATAGAGAGAATTCCATTGGCGACAGAAATACGAATAATTGCTGTCGACATTCCGTTGACAATTAACTGCCCCATAGTAAATATGCAGATTTCTCAAATTTTACCGGAAACATACTAGTTTTTCGTCCTTGCGTGGAAGGTAAATGCTGGAATATTCAGGAAATACTTAAGGAATTCAACCATAAATTCCATGAAGTGCAATACCCCACTTTATAGTCACTAAGCATATAAAACAAGGCCTATGAATGTATGATTTAAGTCCAGCTTTTTGGAACATTACTTTAAAGGTGCAAACGAGCGATTCATGGCATCCATATTTTCTGTCATATCTGGCTCATATAGAATAGACACGCAATAGATGTTCACCTTTTGTTCTTCAAAGTGGAACAATAGTGATTTTATATGCTTATAATTTCAAAAAAAAACAGGCTGATTTCCTATTTGCTCCCATAGGAATATAGAAAATTTCGCCAATTTGTGTTACCTAAAGAAATTAATTTCAGTTAATCCTTAATAAGTTTCAAGGGGTGAAGTTTGAATAGGAAACTTTGCATCAGTGCGAAACCAGATTTTTCACATTTCTACCATGTTAGCTCCTGTTATTTCTCGTTCCACCTTTAAGGACTTCATATCAGAACGAAAGTGAAATCACGCTTCAACATGTTCTATGAATTTAAGTTAGGTTATACATGCATGATCTTTGACTAGCATCAGCTATGTGTTTGTATATTGGTGTAATTTCGTTGCGTATTGTTTATTTTTTTAAATTATCTGATTCTATAATGGAGCCAGATGCAGCGTGAGCATTTTTGTTTAAGTCGATGTGGAACTATTTTAATCAATTTGAATATATCTTGACATACATTTATTATATATCTTGACTTATTTGAAGTGATTGAAATCATGTAAAAGTTCGACACATTAGTCCCACGACACATTCTGTTAGACTGAATGCCACACATACCTCCGGTCCGCATCTTAGTCAGTCCTATCACAGACATGTTTTCGTAATTCTTATTTGGATCAAATTGTTTACAGTTTAGAGCATAAACAACCCCTTAAAAGCTAAAAAGGCAACCTTGGTCATAATGGCTGTGGGATGACATTCCAAAGATATGACGTATATAATTTATAAATCGAGCAAGAACGAGAAAACCACTGACATGACAAAGAATGAATTTCTTTATTTCTTTCTTTATTTTTTTCTTTTTTTCTTTTTTTTTTTTTTCTTTCTTTCTTTCTTTCTTTCTTTCTTTCTTTCTTTCTTTCTTTCTTTCTTTCTTTCTTTCTTTCTTTCTTTCTTCTTTCTTTCTTTCTTTCTTTTCTTTCGTAATCAACTCATTTACGAAGAAAAGGAAATACATAAAATAATTCCTATAACAACCTCTTATTGAAGACTAATTATGGAAAGTCAAAATTGTGCCGTGGGATATGGTTTACCCAAGTTGGCGACACTGCTGTTACTATTAGAACACCAGATTAAAAAGAAGGTCAATTAGTTTGCAGCTTCTACCAAACTGATGTGTAAATAAATCATCCAGGTGTCGTATAACGTTTATTTCGTTTTGTCAATTTAGAATACAGTCTGTCCAGATTTTTATTGTTTATTAGAAAGGAAAAGAAGATATACACCAAATTCAGGAAAGAAATGTTGTCTTTCAAGCCTAACAAGTAAAAAGGTTATGCAATGCCCCGATCCCCAATTGAATTTGGAATACCATTTCTAATCAATTTTACTTGTTTCTCAGAAGAAAACAAAGAAAGACAAAATGAGATTCTATCCCTGAAGCACATGTATACATGTCGTGGTTTTGCTCTTAAATTTCAAAAAGGACTAAAATTGAAAGGATTTTATTATTTCAATGTTTCAAGTGTGGTATAAGCTAATTAAAAATGTTATTTTGAAATACACTCAAACACCCCTATTTGTGACTGTCCCTGTTACTGAATGTCCATGGGTTTCCAATTTGCCCCAATTTCCAAGAACCAAGCCTGTCCCCTGTTCATCACTCATTCACAAAATATCTCCTGAAAGTGTTAGTATTTCATTTTAATTTAAATACCTCTGAGTTGGGTTATTTTCTTTTTGTAAAAGAGTAAGAGCACACTATTCCCTGCCAAGGAATTTTCTTGCCTGCCTCAAATCTAGGGTAACTTGCAATGTTGTGGCTTTTAATATCGCACTCCACCCTGATCCCAAATGCGTGACCAACAGGACATGAATAATAAATTACCCGTTACAGCTTCCCTACACTGTACGAGGTATTTTAAAATCAAACGGAATGGGGTTAACTGACCACGGGTCCAAAAAGAAAAGATTTATACAAACTCTGAATGCCATCTTCTAAAACAACAACATATTTTCACTTTTTGCTTACCACTGTTAAAAAGAACATAAACAGCAAGGATTGGTACAATTGTGACCCTACTTTTTGATGACCCATTTTTAAAATTCATCAATTCATCCTAACTACATTTTGAAAGATGTGTGTGTAATATCAGTTAAAAGTAGCAAATATTGGGCTGAAAATTTGAATTTTAACATCAAATAAAAACATCAAAAGATCATCCGCGGTCCTTTAAAAGACTAACCATGTGGTAAGTAGAATCTCGACTGTGTAAGGGAATGCAACTAAAATAGCTGTGAAAAAGGATGTCGGGGTAGTGGTGGCAGGTTAGTGGTAAGAGGGTTAGGGAAGCTGCGGGGTTGGGGGCGGAGGGGGATAGGGGGGAGTGGGGCGGCGTGGTGGGGAGGGTGGGTAGGGACGGGAGAGGGGTAAGGAGGGTGGGGGGCGTCGAAGGTGTGGTTGGGAAAGTAGGGAGAGGCAGAACAGGTTCCCCCTGCTTTCCTCTCGCCTGCTTTTACATCATCGAAGTGTAATTATCAAGACAATATTTCATACAACATTTCATATCCCCACTGACTGAAATGTCGCATTTGCTTTAAATGACTGTTGATAATAACGTTCAATTCTTTGTTAGTTTATACAGCATCGTCCACAGGCATAAGGTCAGTACTAGCTAGTACGAAACTCAGTAGTATTTGTCCATACCCCCCTCAAAGGGAAAAGGACAGTCTAGAGAAAAAAAAAAACAATTTTATCAGTTCGTCAAGATACAAGTTTGTCCATGTGACGAAGAGTGGCTTATTTAAGAAGCCTGGAAATATTATGACAAAATCAAAGAGGCTTATAATTCAAATAATAGCTATGACAATTGGCATATCCTCATCCATCTTCATTTCATAAGTATAAAAGAGATGCTATCAACCAAAATTATTAGGGACAAACTTTTACGAAAACCTTGAAGCACAAATCTTTTAAGAGTGAATTTTAGATCCATTGTAAACGAACGCTGCAACTTTTCTGTTTACATTGATGAAGTTTCATTTTACCGGAAAGTTTTCAATCTGTGTTGTGTAATTCATGTTTGGAGGTTTTTAACGTCCAGTTTGGTGATTTACAAGTTTAAATCTTTAAACAAGTTTCCTATTTTAATTGTTAAAGGTGATGGTGTTGGTATTTCATCACCAACTGGTGTAGATAAAATGGCTAAGCAATCTGCCTCTTAACATTAAATTTTACATTGTTACATTTATTTACGTCTTATTTTGGAATAAACTGAATAGAAAATTCATTATATTTGGAACTGTATTTGATTACTTAAGTTAAACTACAATAAAAAATGTTACTAGAACGAAATTGAGCATCTTCAGAGAGTTCCGGCCGGCGGGAACGATTACTACTTAATTTGTCACCTAAATATCCTATAGTTGCATTTTTGCGGACAGGATTTCCCGAACCTTTATTTTCATTATCCTCGCACTTCATAAACTAAACTCGAAATATTTCAAAATAAATCTAATGGAAATCCAAAAACTCTTGGACCCACCCGCTGACTCCATCCTCCTTCTCTTTTATCGGCTTCTTCCACCTGCTCCTTTGCATGATCAACTTCAAAACCTTTAATTTAGTGTCACATACAGTTCAATCGGAAATTCTATTGCATTTTTCCAAAAGACTCTTTGTACATAAGTGACAATTACCTATTGTGGATTTGAACTGGTGACTTCGAACCTGCTTCATTTCTAAGTAACGGACTATGTGACATACTATATGTGGATTGCGATTACCATATATGTAATATGTGCGATTGTGGTTCAAATTCCCTATCATAAGATTCGCTTGTAAATTGAAAAGTGATTCGGCTAGTCAAAAAAAGGATGCGCTGTCCATAAATTTAATGTGAACCCTCACCCTAAACCCCTAAAAACAGATACTAACCGACCATTTTTTATTTTATGAGCTAACCTGTAATTTCTTACATATGCGATTGAATTTTCATGTAAGATTAGACAACACTGCACACTAAGCCTATACCGGTTTGGATCATATAAAAATCTCAACTTTTTAGGTATAAGTCGTAGACGAAGCTGTGGATCACGAAATGCCCCTTTAAAGGGCAGTGTTAACCCTAGATGCTTTTGTTTTTACCCGAATTTTGATTTTTTGCTCCATTGTTAACAATCACCTGTGTTTCTACGCTAATCGATTAACCAACAAAGGTTATACCAATGCAGAACAATCCTGAGTTTGTATTTTTTTTTGCTCCATTTAAACCAACCTTTCTGACCATTTAAAGTCACAGAATCCACATGGTCTTAACGGCGGTAAGTTAAGCAATTTACACGCCTCTCGCAATGCGCAGCATCGCGTCGCGTGGAGGTGATTTTTGTTGCCGTTGAAGCGTGCGCGGTTTTAATGTACTTTGCGGCGACACCTCTTGGAAAAATGAAAAAATAATAATTGAATATGGTAAACAATCGCTAATTATTTGACAGAAAAATGAAATTTCATTTCTTCGGATTTTCTGGAGTTGAAGACAAAAGAGGTACTTGATCAAACTAGTGCATAAAGATGTATTTTCAATCACTGGCACAACATAACAACAATTTTGAAGTTAAATGTAAAGTTATTGAGAAAGAGACATCTTGAAATGGCGTGAAAGTCACTTACTTTTTTTACTAAAACAACTGATTTCTCAATGTTCAATTTTTCGGCAAAAATTTGGCACATTTTCCGACAAGTAACTCCCTCCAAACTACCGAAGTAAAAGTTACGGTTTAACTTTCCCCTACGATTGCAATCGTTCTCTCTATGGAACGGTTTGTCTCAAATTTCATTTTTCGATTTCTAACTTAAGATATTCTCCATTATATACTCAATTTTGGAAACAAAGGAACATCACATTTTTGGACTTTTTCAATAATTTCGAAAAATAAGCTCTATTTTTAACATATGAAAAACCGTCCCTAGACAATTTGTGTTGTGTCTAAAAAGTCACATAAGAATCATGAAAATTCAAATGGTTTTTGTGATGCTGTCTGAAATCTTTGGGGCATTAATTATGTTTTTTTTTAGTATTTTTCCTCAAAACAGGAAGTTTTTACATTAATATAACTGATGCCATTGATCGGTTCACATCGTCCCATTTTCTTTCTGGAAATGTATACTTTTACATACAATAATCAAAATATTTGCAAAGTTACAAACCAAAATAGATCGGAAATTTAAGGTTGACACTGCCCTAAGTAGGACCTAATTTTTCAAAAGAAAACATAAAACATTTACATTGCAACCGTTAACTTTTACTCTTTCTTTGCACATTAAGAAGCTGTAAAATGCAAATAATGTATGTTAATTGTATATGGACTATATAGTTGGAAAACCACAATTTGTGTACATTATAAATTTAATGGTGGTTTTGCGCTATACTACTGCATTACCTATATGAAAATTCAGTGGTTTGGCCCCATAATTTTTTCATTCTGAGAGGGAATTCCATTAAATTCAAAACATATTTGTGCCGTTTTTTCAAGAGTCGAATGAGTGATTTCTCTTTGTGCTATATTTACTCATCAGTGGGGCGAAGTTGTGAGATGTATTTTTCATTACTAACTCCCAAACCCTTGATATGAGCTGATATGATATGATGCGTTTCTGTACAGTCATGGTACACGCTAAAAATTGAGTGTATCAGGCAGCTGGAGATGACGAGTTTCTCCAAAGCCAAATGCTGACAGTATTTACCATGTTTTACAAGTTTCTAATGTGAAGAATCCTATGACGCCTCGCACATACCCTCACGGCAGAAATAAACAAAACATCAGAATTGTCCTGAAGGATATTCCTTATTTGTGTTGAGGGTGGTCTGTTTGAAAATTAGAAAATGGCCCAACTTGGGCAATAAACATTGGTTGATGACCGACCATCTAATAGACCCGCGGCAAACTAGCTTGCGCTATTAGCATGCGTGGGAAAAGTGACCAGGTATAGGTAGCGGCTCCAGAGGGGAATGCCTGGTCCAAAAATTTTCTTTCTTTGGTAAATGGGGTCATGTAGTTATTTAGAGTTATCGGTGCATATTTGACCCTATATTTTTTAAGTGTTTTAAATGGGTATATAATGTAATTAATGTAACTATCATATCCAAATGATAACATCAAACAACGCGCATTGCATAAATAATGCGCAAGTACAGACGAATTTTTGCTACATTTTAATATATCTTAGCTTTCAGCTATAATAGTAACAAAAATGTGTTTTAGAACTCTGCCTATAGTGGTCAGGTTGTTTTATAATAACTCTGGCGCCGAATGATTTATATTTAACCAGGCGAATGAACTCCATTGGGTCAGGTCAGTTCTAGACAAGTGGATGATCAGAGGTAAACAAAATTAGAAATCAGTAAAGGGGCGTAACTAGACTTCTAGCCAAGGGTGGGCAAGGACCAGTACCTGAAGATTTCTCCCTGGCTTGAGATCCCACCCCCCTTTTTTCTCCCTTGCCTTCAAAATTTCTCCCACATTTCTTTTTTCAAGGGTGGGGCTAGTCCCTCTTCTCCCACCCTAGTTACCGGACATGAGTTGAGCTGGCTAAATATTCCGGTATGCGTACCTACCCTAATTCTCGATAATGTCTGAGCTGCTTAGGTTAGTGAAAATTGTTTGACATTGTGAATGGTCAACATGTTTAATGCTATGAACTGTACTGATCCTGATTCTAGACATGGTTAAGGATTTATTGCGGGCCGGTTAAATTCTCAACACTATTTTAGTTGAAATAATATGTTATATCATTTTTTAAGAAGGTAAAACAATCAAAACCCAACCCGAAACCAAGTGCATCGCACTGATGCATTACCGTGCATAGGCGGTAGGCCTATGTTATGTATACCACGTACGTGATAATGCTGAACATGTGATGCATATGGCAAAGGGTACGTGGCAGGCAAACGGCAAATACGGGTGTAGTCAGGTGGAAGTTGGAGCACACAGCCTGAAGGATGGAAATGGAGTACAGACTTTTTCTATTGATAGATTTTAGTTCATTAGGACCTAAGCCAATAATTTTTTGAGGGTGTGCAAATTTGTTACAGTGCCTTTTTTGAAATCCAATATGGCTGCTACCATGTCCAAAATCACTAAAAATCCCTTAAGTATTTCCGATAGAGACAAAATATTTCTCGATACTCCGGTGTTTTAAGTACGAAAACGTGTTGGTAATGTAATTTTATCATTACATTGCCACAAAAATTCAATATGGCTGCTCAAAAGTCAAATATGCTCTCGGAATCATTAAAATGATCTTAACACCTCCATTATACCTATTTACGCTACTTGAATACATGCTGAACACCTAAAATATGTGCTGAAGGGTGTTCAAAATCTGTTACAATTGATCACACTCTGCAAGTGTTACATTTCCAACGCATCCGGACACGTCAAGTGTTCTGCACATTTTGTAGTTAGAGGCTTGATTCCAGTGCCTATATGCATGCTTTATGCTTTACACTTATGATATAAATGTATTTGATCACTAGAAACCCTTATTTAGCATTTCTCTGTAATGAACATTTTCAAAATTCAAGATGGCAGCCAATACAGCCACCTTTAAAAATAGCAAAACCTACATTATATGTGTATTATATGTAGTTAAATCAACTAATTATTATTATAAAGGTGTAAATTAAGGTATGGAATAAGTATTGGCCATTTGACATTCTTATCTGGAATTTCTGTTTCAATAACATGCAAAAATGTTAAGATGGGGGCCAATGTGGCGGCCTTTTTACCTTCTTTAAAACGTATAAATTACAATACATCTGTATTGTATTTAGTTAAAACACGCAAAATGATTATTAAAGTTTAAATTAAAGTATGAGATGTATGCCTTTGAGCATTAAGAACTCGTATCTGGTATATTTCTTTTGACAACATACTTAAAATTCAAAATGAAGACCAGTATATTATGAATATATGACAATTCGTAGGTTTTAAAGATCTTAAAAGGCAGCCATATTGGCTTCCATCTTGATTGGTAAGCTTGCTAACACACTTGAAATGTCAGATATGAGTTCCTACTGGGTATAGAGCGCAGAATTATGCCTCTATCACAAATAGTTGATGAATTATGGTCACTTGAATGATTTCAGGGCGTATTGGGTTTTAGGGTGGCTATATTGGGTTTGATGGTAATGTTGTGATCAGTTCACGTTAATAACTGGTCCAAAAAGTACTCCCTACAAAGATGTAATGCTCATAAACACAATAGTTTTAGTTAAGTGGTGATTGGCTGTATTGCAAGTGCTATTTCGCCATGTACAGGAACAGGACTTGGCCTGATATTCCTCATATGTACACGTGAAAATCATTATCATAATTGATAGAGATATTTTATTTAATGTGCATATGATTTGCCTGACAGTAGGAGGGTAGAGTTGGCCGACTGTGATCATCGTACCTACCCACCCAAATTCCATTAAACTAGGTGGTCCCATTGGGTCGAGTTGGCCTTTTCTATTTGGGTAGGTACGCATACCGGAATTATTAGCCAGCTCGACCCCTTACGCCCTAGTTACGACACTGCTTAAAAAGACTGACTCAGAGATTTCCCGATGAGGGCGCACTCAATTTTCAAACAAATAACTAAGCTCCAATCGAAGTCCTTCTTAAAGAAAATTACAACTTTGTGTTAATTAAAATTCCGGATCCGGAATTTTTGTTATACGCGGTATCCTATGGCACTCTTATACTGTGCATAATTGTTTACTGCATGAAAACGAAAAATCTGATTCATCTCTAACTTTGGAATTGAACATTTTAGGTGATTATCTTTAGTTATAGATGACTATTTGTAATTTCTACTCAAAATAATTACATTTCGAAATCTCTAATAGCACGTTTACACTAGAGAAAAGTCGAATTGAATTCGATATTATTTCTGAATTACGAATGAGGATTAGCATAAATTAATTCTAGTAGTAGGTGTTTACACTGAAAGCCGAATTCCGAATTCGCTTTCAGAAAATAATTACGTCTGTTGGAGCTCTCATTTATCGAGAAGTTTGACTTCCGGTTCAACGAAGATTTCGCTCGATCTTCAACATGGCGGCCCGACCTTAAACTTGGGTTGCTCTCGGCGGCCGTGATTAGCTTTTCTGTGAAATTAGGCCTAAATGCGATCAAAACTAACAGCAAAAGTAGAGGGAAACGAAGACAGCAACGCCGAAGTCCGAATTCTTTGGAATGACCGCGCTGCCTTCATGCTCTGAGTTGTTTAGAATCACACTTGCATTGCTTGGTGATAAGCCGGAAATGCGCAGAGGCGGGTCACTTATTACGACAAGTAGACATTAAATCGATTACGTGTTTCGTTTATACTGCAAACATTTTGAATTCAATGACGACTTATGCTAAAGAGCAACTTACGAATTCGACTTTTTGAAATCGTATCGATTACGACTGCACGTGTTTACACTTCAGCAAAAAGTGAAATCGATGACGACTCAATCGAATTCACTTCGACTTTTGGCCCAGTGTAAACGGGGCTTTAGTCAGCCTTTAACCTTGCATTTAGCTATATTATGTTAATCATGCATGGACTATTCCAGATACGTTCAGACATTTTATTGTGAGATTCTATTTTACTTGTGTAGCAGCTTATAGCGTAGTCTTGTCATGATTTTTCTCAATAATAAATATGAAAACAGCTGAGATGTATTAGTCTTAAATTAGTTCAGTTAAAGTGTTACAACATATTTGGAATATTACATAGTTTATTTATTGTACGTATTGTTTTGTAATTCTTATTATTTGCTTAGTGTTTGACTTGACTAAATATTTTGACTTAAGTTACTTGAAACAGTTTTTGTTACCTTATAGTAAACTATAACCTCAACAGTTCCGCCCGACTCGCCACCATTCAAAAATTCAAATTTCTCTAAATTAGCCCCTCCGACCTCCCCTCTCTCCCTTTCATTTCCCATATCAGCCCCTCCCTCCCTCCCTCCCTCTCACTTTCACTCTCTCCGGTGGCAAGTTCTTTCAATTTCGCAATAGTTGAAATTGATGTGAAAATCTTAGTATAATTTTTAAACGTCGATGGTTGCAGATTCTACGTTTCCTGTTGGATATACTTCAACTTGACTTTATTTTTATTGTTTTATAGCTCGGTTTGATTGTACTTCACTAATCATATTATCAAATAATACTTAGGCCTATACAGTGTATTTGAACAATTTTCAAAACCGTTATATACTATTTCTACAAGTCTTCATTGAGATATGTTTGTCCAAAATTTGCAGCAAATTGGACCAATTTTGGAATCAGTTGTTTTGATATTATGACAGTCGGGTGTAGACTTCTCGTGGAAAGCTAATGTACCAACCATTGGGGGATAGTTCAAACGATAAGTACAAGACATGACGTTGAGAGGTACGGGATTGACCCTAAACATGCTTTATTAGTTTTTAGTTCATTATCGTTGTTGAATTCCTGGCGCATTTAACCTCAAAATTCTCTATTTTATACATTGGTGAATGACCAAAATAAATAGCACTATTATAAATTAGCATAATTTACAAAGTGATTGTTAATATAGTTATGTGGTTAAGTGTCTTAACAATAAACGTATTTAGCCAGAACATCACAAATAGCTTCAGGCCATGTTTTTTTATACTGGGCACCCATATTTGGTGGATATGTAACATTTTGACTGCATAGTGTGCCTTTAAAGGCTTGTAGTTTGTAAATCTAATGTCAGACATACTCCATTTTGGTTTTCTTTTAAAGTTACTTCTTTACCTTTCAATTTCAGTAGTAAAAAGAAATTATTTTCATTCATGCTAATTACTATAGCTCATTAAGCATAATTAGTCAGGGGTGGATGATGTGACGGAGGAGGATGTGGCGGAGGAGGAGGTGTGTTTTGCATGTACTTAGTGATAAGTAGAGAATTAACAACACCAAATTCAAAGGGCTCCTTAGTATTGCTCTATGTGATATTAACTCAAAATTAGCATCTCCAATTAACATAATTAATTTTTATAGTTGATAATTAGGCCTAATTAGTTCTCAAACTTACTAATTTCTTGCCGACAATCGCGCAGTGAAGAATTCCTACATTCAATATATTGAATATAGTTCAAATACATAAGGCCAGTTGTTTGATAATTTGTCTATTAGATCAAGTTCAAAATCAAATCATATTAATTAGTAATTGTTTTAAATTAGCATTTCAAAGTGTTCCAAAGGGGGAAGTGAACTGTTAGTACATTTGTTTCAGATGTGAGAAAAACTAATGTACTAGTGAATTTGCCAATTCTTGCCAGATTACTCATGTCTCAAGAATGCAGGTCACATGGACTTCACTTAAGAAAGTATTCAATTTATAAAAAAATTAAAAATATTTGAGGGGAAATTAAATCATAGTACAATTGTTAATGTTTTTAACAGAGAAATAGAGAAAGGCTTAGAATATTGTGCTGTCTTGGACACCCTGTATATAAAACTAATACTTAAACTTAAGGGATATTTGCTGCTATGTGTCCAACAAAAATGTAAATTCAATCAGAATAATAATCAGTCAACCTTTACTGTTATATCTTGCATTTAGCAATAACTAAATTTAATAATTTGTGAAAAATTGAGCATGCATTTTTGACCACCCTGTATGTACACATGAATAGCGGCCACCCGACAAAAGTTATATGGTTTGTTGGGTAATTTGCAGAACTATACAAAACATGTGTCAGAAAATTTTTATCTGCACTTCATATTTGCAGCAGAAGCTCATTAGTTAATTCATATTTTCTTACTCATTTTACTTGTTACACCCTGTATAACACATGAGTCACCCTGTATATGTAGATTCATTTACTATACTTGCACTTGCCATGGCATATACTTTCAGAATATATATACTTTTATATGCTTCCAATGTAAACTTTTTCACTTATACTGCAATATCTAAAGAAAGATGTAATTTTCCCAAATTTTGCACATGTAACACAATTGGGTCCCAGGTTAAAAAACATGGCCTTCAATCCTTAACTAGCGCAGTTCCAATTTTGTTACCAACAAAGACCAGACGAGATGAAGAACTTGTTATTATTCACTGGTGTTTTATTAAATAAGTAAACTACTACACAAGTATAATTCTTTTCTACTGTGTCCTCTAGATGGTAACTTAGTGAGAGTAAATAAACAAACTGTCTGCTGCCGGGATCATCATCCATAGGCTTTAACAATGGGGTAATAAGCAAAATATTTTCAATGAATCACGTCCTCTCCTACTATCATCTTAAACAAACAATTTTAGTGTAAAGTTACGGAATTAAAGCAGTAAATCTGTCTGGTTACACTAATGTGTTAGACTAGATACTCAATAGATTTCTTACCTTGTATTTGGCTACAGAAATACCTAAAAAGAGAGAAAAAAGGTGATTCTGATTTGCTTATATTTCCATATAAAACATAGGCTGAATTTCATATTTGCTCCTATATGAAATTCGAAATTGCTATATTTTTGTACCAAAGAAACATTTCTCAGCTTAATCCTTTCATATATGTGGATATATTTGATGGAAAGCTTTACACAAGGGCAAAAATCAGTACTTTCGATTTTTTAGGGTCACCTGATATATGAAATCTCTCGTTGCACCTTTGAGTTAATGATAAAGAGACGCTGGCACACTTGGAAAAGAGTGTGCCATCAAGATTGTTCAAAATAGATATTTTTGCATGATTGTAAATCTTATATTAGCCTTCACCCGAAATGATTTAAGGTGCATTCCGTGACCCTAGCACCTCATCATTGTTTATGGTTCACTAAATGGTCATTTCTAAAATTTCAGTTGCTTCTGACTGTGCGTTTTGATGTGAGCAGATATTTGTATCACGGTGCCCCATAGGCGGGTCGGTACAATTTGTGACCCTACTTTTGAGACCCCACTTTTAAAATTCATCAATTTATCCTAAATAATGTATGCTGTGTGTGAAATGTCAGTTTAAAGTAGCAAATATTAGGCTGAAATTTGATTTTTGAACATCAAATAAAAACAAAGAATAACATGTTGTAAGTAGATTATCTTCACAGCTCAAAATCTTTGTGCACATGAGTGCCATGGCCTTGGTAACACTTAAACAAAGTACACAGAGCATTATACTGAGTGTTTCAGTGCAAGAAAAACAAGGTGTATGTGCATGGCCATGTTAACCATGTGTTATGGTGGAAATTAATCGAAAGAGGATGAACGCCTAAATCTAATCAAATGAGCTGAAGGGCGTCTTCTTTTCGTCAAAACAGTGTGTAGATTATGTTCATCACTTAAATCTTACGAAATTACACCCGCTTGTGAAATAAAAGTGAGGTCTCAAAAGTAGGGTCTCTAAAGTGGGGGCACAAATTGTACCAACGTGTGTGTATGTGTGTGTGTGTGGGTGTGTGTGTGTGTGTGTGTCACTAAATTGTTAAGTTTTTTTATGCAGTGGCCCACAACTTATATTCTTTGAATATAGTGAGCGCGAAAGCCGGGAACCTCGAAATTTTAGTTTTATTTGGCCTTACAACAGGGATCACGGAAACGCGGGTGTATGCTGCTGTCTAAAAGAAAACAAAAGTAACACAAGTTGAGAATGAATGCTATTTGGAAGTTCACTTTCATGCATAATCGCTGTACTGACTTGCTTGCACACGAAGTGGTTTATTTGTCATATTATTGCGCGAAGGGTGATTAACTAGGTGAAGGGTTACTGTGGGTTGCGCGCTATGTTTGAGCAGGTACGATGGCCCAATTAATCCTACTGACAGGCTGCTTCCTGAAGAATTTGAGGATAACCACACGTAGATTGATTTATAACATATCATACCAGGAAAACAGGACACCATCTCCCCTGTGTATGTCATTGGTAAGAGTTTTCAATTACATTCCACATCTTTGGAATGTGATCTTTCAACGCACGCGAGGGTGTCGGTGCTCAATTCCCATGCAAAACAAGCAATTAACTTAAAATTAAAAACAGACAATTTTATAGTAATCCTGCAACACAGTACTAATTGTTTACTCTATTTTGAGGGAAATTAGCATTTCCCTCAAAAAACAAAATGTTTTTTTCAGTTTGGAATGCAAGTCCCCACCCTCCACCAAAACAGGTACCAGTACTATAGCTAAACTGTATGCTATTATAAGCACTTCCATGGTATAAGTAAGATCCATAGCTATGGAATTCAAGTGCATGTAAAATACATTGCAACAACGCTCTTTAGAAGGACACCACACGATCCTCAGCCTCGACCCCACCTTTCACACCATCGAACCTGCGCTGCGATTTTGGTGTCGTTAGAAACTGTATTTTTTCTCATCCGCAAAATATTTTGACTGACTTATTTCCTATTTTGATGCTATAAGCTAAAATATGGTTTGTTTACAGAAATTACAGTATTCCCGGAAATTATTTTGTAAAGTGCTCTATGGGCTATTGTAATACACACAACGCTCGCATTAAAATGGTATGGAGTCGTGATGTAGATATCGTACATCCATCGGTCTCTGTAATTTTTGCAGAATATAAAATGCAGAAAATGCAGAGTACCAAGCGTGCGAGTGTCAGGGTAGTGAGTACTGGCCAGTACTAGGCTATTTAAACCGGAGCACAAGAACCGAATATGCATTGCCACGGCAGATGTTTGCCTCAGACTGCAAGTGTATACAAAGAGGTGCATCAGTTGAGCCCTATAATTTTCTTCTTTTTTCGACCATGATTATATCTTGTAGTGCAATATGTGTCATCCAAAACAAAGAAGAGTTTGAAAAAACCAAAAATTAGTATTTTCCTCTTTTCTGTAATATAAATGTAATGTTACTTTCTGAGCCTTGGAGATTTTCCCCTTACTCAACACCATTGAACTCTGGCGCATGCCCAGTGCTCTGACTTTTCCAGTTTCAAGGCTATGACGTTACTTCATGAACTATTTAGGGAATGTGAAAGCAAGACACCCTAATGGGTGCTTTTCTGTTCTGCCGTATAAAGACTGATTACTTCCAATCATCACTTGTACCAGTCAGCTCATTCATCATAATCACTTCCAATTTTTTTCAACTAGGACAGATGGGGAGTTGTCAATCTAAAGCATCTAATATGCGGTTAGAGGTGAATAGGTAGTTTATCCCCTATACTTTTATGTTAAGCTGGCCTTAAAATATTGGTGGAAACTTAATAAGGATGCCATGTTAGAAATCCTCTATTGCCATTCAACGCAATCTGATAATAGAGATGGCACTGATAACAATAAATTATTTCACTACTGCTGGAAAACTATTATCTGTAAACCTTATGGTAGAAATTGCGTTTGGGATAAACCCAATTTGCTTTGTAAATCAACATTATTGAGGTGGCTACTTCAGCGTTGAATTTGTTTTATGATTCTGAATGGTACTCAAATATCTCTGTTGCTAACTCCAAATTAAGAACAGATTGTCAATTTAAAAACAAATTTAGTCATGAAAACTATCGTGCCTTCAGGTCAACATTTAGTAAATTACGTATCAGTGCTTACTATCTTATGATCGAAAAAGGTAGACGTGCAGTACCTAAAATTCTGTAGAAAATAGATTATGTCAGGTTTGCGACTTAAATGAGATTGAAGATGATTTACACTTATTATGCCGTTGTAAACTGTATGATTATCTTCGTGAAATACCTACTTTCAAGTATTTCTGAGGTATTGATACTGTAAATCTTTCAGGAAAAGACCTGTTTAATTATATCAGGAGTGTAAGGACTATGATACTGTTAAAACTGTTTTTAATTTGTCAATTTAGCTTTTGCAGTCGTAGTAATTGTATATAAACACTACACTACACTGCGCAGGTCTGGAATCACACATCATGAACCTGTGATATACCATACACCCGTCGAAACATTATTATATTTCCAAGCTTCGCAGTGTCAGCATTATATCTTTGTATCTTATATATAACTAAACATTTGACTTGATAGTATGTGTGCCTATTTTTATGATTTGTATGTTTGTGTTGTGGACTATACTTGTATGTTGAGTAATTGTCAATAAAATCTGTAAATATGTAATCTGTACATATCTGTAATGAATAAAAATGCCTTTCATGTAAGCCAGCTCAGGATGCAATGCAGACACTGGATCATAATAATCAAGTAGTGGTGACAACTCACAGACTTTTCTCTGCATTTCTGCATTTTTTATTCTGCCAAATACAAAGACGTACATAGTCAGAAGCAAGTTCTGTACGGGCATTTAAATTCCGAAGTTTGTTGCACCCACCTAGTGGATTATTTTCCCATATATCACCTTTAAGGGGGTGTCCCCCTGACTAGGATTAGGTATGTTTCGCCTCAAAAAGTTGCACATTAGCGGGTACTGCCTATTTCAAAAGGCCACCAGTGTTTTATGAAAAAACCGCGTATGGTTATTTTTAATGGTAGATAGGAATTTTATGCCGGACGAAACGAAAAAGTTATACCTTCTTCAAGTGGGCTAAACATTTAAGCAGTCCAAGATGGCCGCCGGTAGGAGGCACTTTTTGTTAAATGGACTAAAATTGAATCAATAGAGGAGGTAAAAATGCGAGAATATATTGAGAGCACCAAAAGAGATTTATGATCATTTGTGTATTGCGGACATGATATAGATCATGATGGCTGCGATTATACCCGCTCCGGGGGATATTAATCAAGAAGAAAAACAACCTGTCCATCTTTTTCGACATAATAAGAACCAAAACAAAACATTGATAAATTTTTGCGCAATTTCTCTCGTAATTCTGATAGTGCAGACCACTCAACACTAGTTGACGATGGGAAGAGGAAGCTGATCTAGGCAGGAGAGAGAGAGAGATGGAACCTGTGGTACAAGTCAGAACAAAGATAGCACTTGAGGTTCTCGAAAGAAAGTTACGTCACCATATTTAAATTTTCCTTCTATATATAGAATTTGTTTCACTGCTTCATAAGCATATTTTTTTATTTCTAATGGAAACACCTATGCCGTCATGAGTAGTCCTAAACACGTCCACACCTATTTATTTGATTTTATTGTATCAGGTTGATATGAGTGTGTCTTCCAAGGAACTATTATAGAGCAGTTTAAACTACGTTATATAGGCCAAGTAGTAACCAGCTATGTATAGGCACTCCTAGGACAAGTCAATACCCCACTTTATATTTTTACATCTTGGAATGATTTATGGTCATTATTAGAAGTGGGTTAATACGTCGAAAAAGAGGATAGGGCTGAATTTTCTCACTGATTTACGTACCCTAGAGTGAATATAATCACGGCCATTTTTAAAAACAAGCCTGTACGTAAAATATAAATGCCAGAATTCTTTTGGAGCTCCCAAAATATCACCCCAGGTTATTATTTCAACAATTTGCCATGTTAAGTTCATTTTAGACCAAATATGCCTACTTGCGGCGGCCATTTGGAAGCATAAAATGTTTAAGCCCCATTCAGGCAGTTAACAACTTGGTTTCGTGTAGTCCTGGAAAAATGTCTATCTCTAATGCGAAATTATAATGGCAGTTTTACATAAACAATGGTGGCCATTTTGAAAATGGGCAGACACGTGCTAAAGTGCAGCTTTTCGGGGCGGAAAAATACCTAAGCCTAGTCAGGGGGACTCCCTTCAAGGTGTGATATATGGAAAATTAATCACCAATGGGTGCAACGAACGAAAAATATGATGATGGCAGCTTATGGACGAACATCCATGCAGACTGTTACGGAGAAAAAGTTATAAAAATTTAAGTTATTAATTTTGCAATGTTTTGAGGCCTACAGGAGGCCTACAAGTGACCTTTAAAAAATAACTGAATGATGAAAAAGTACAGTCTTATAATTTGAAACTATTAACTTGAACTTTGAAATTGATGGGAGCTCTGACTTACCAACAAATTGATTTGTGTTTGTTAAGCGTAGATATAAATAGGACTATCTAAAGTGAAATAGCACTTTTTTGGAGAGTGCCAAAATTTCAATTTGAGATTTTTGCACATTTTTATCGGTATAGCGTAGTAAACAATACCAGTGAATAGTAAAGCTCACTTCCCTCTGTGTCGCCAAAAGAAGGGATTTGTATCACGATATGTCAAACGGCTGCTGGAATTAAAATCTTCAACATGAAATAACATACACATGTATACGCTCATCAATGGTTCCCGCCGGTTCACGCAAGTCAAGCTGAGTCATTTTCGGAAGGTGGGCTATTTCATAATGGCGGACAGAAACTGTCCCCGTTAACTTACAACCAGGAATCCCCGATTCTAATTTTAAAATGCCTTCTTTTTGCGAAGAAAAATACGCCTATTTGAGCATTACCATCAAGTATCGTTTACTAGACAGTTGCGGGCACTCTTCAAAAAAAATGTGCCATTATTGCTAATGGTAGCAGCCCTCAGATTCTTGGAGATTTGAGCCCGAAATCAGGCTCCAGGAGCATAATATTTCACCTCGTCTCATAGGGGAGCTATCATATCGTGTGCGCTTTATTCCGTTAATGTTTCTATGAAGTATACAAAAGACGACTTCCTGCGGCCTCGGATTGCGTGGGTGTGTTTGTGGCCGCTCGTCTTGTTATCTAAATGGTCGTGGGTTCGAATCCCAATCCAGGAACAAAATTTAGTTTATGATTTTATTGGTATTTTAGAGTTGTAGATTGGAATCATAAAACATCAGAGTTGTGGATTGAAGTTTTAGAAAAAAATATTGAATAGCGCCTTTGAGAAATAAGACTGGTCAGGTCTGGAGATGATTTCGGGCAGAATCTCCGACCGTGCCAGGCATCAATACTCCCGGTCAAATACTTTATGGGAAATTAAGATTACGGTGAAAATTATGAATTGTAGGTTTTTCCGTCAGCAATTCTTGAACAAGGTGAAATGAGGTGATACTTTGTGTGTGGCATGAGATATTTTAACAGTACTTTTTAAAACTAAGGCATAAGGGGGGGGGGGGTTCAGGGACCCATTTGTGTTTTTCAGTGGCGATTTTTAACGCTGACAATATATGGGTTTATATTTTTTATTCGTCTAACTTTTAGTTGCGCTTGCATGGTGCAAAGAAATTGAACATCGCGTCGTTTTTGCGTTAATTAGCATGGCGTCCTCTAGGAGCCCCCCCCCTTATGCACTAACGGAAGTGCCCATGACAAAAATGAAAAATCTTATTAGAGTTACTGTGCTTCTGATTTTCATAATGCATACACCTAGTGACATAAACAAAGTAAATAATTAATTAAAAAATCTTGCAAAGTATAGTAAGCCATTGGAGCCATAATATTTTATATACGTCATGTAGCGGTTTACTGTAGGAACCTATGGTAAATTATACAAGTAACCCTAAAAAATATAAAATGGCATGAGACATTTATGTTTGTGCTTAATATAATAAATATAGTTCATTCTTCACCAATTAGAGCAATCAGCACAAGTCTAGGTGAAGCAATGCCGTAGAAAATGCAGAAACAAATTAGTGTCTTTTTCGCACATTTTGACGCAAAATTAAAATCAATGTTTTGCCCCTAATTTTCTTACTGAACAACTTTCTTCAGTTTTTATTTCTTTATTGTTGATGTCTTTGAAGCCTTCTAACATGTGGTGGATTTCATCTAAAAAATCCTTTAGGAAAGTGGTTTTATTAGGGGGGTCCCTAGGAACCCCCCGTTATGCACTAACGGAAGTGCAAACCCCTTATACAGTTAAGTGTTAATGTTGCTTTCGTTCCCGCGTAATCTTGCCACATGCATGTCTTACCTAACACCTTGACTAAGGTATGCAATATTTAGGCCTATCTTTCTTTATTTTGAAAGCAGACACAAACAAAAATTGACGTGAAACGTGAATATTTATAGGTTTTGATTTTTTCATCACATCACATAATAAATGTTGTGGTATCGCTGTTCAATCTACAAACTGTTTCCAAGTTTAAGTACTTTATGATATGTATATAGTTCTATATTGTCATGAAAGCCCGATTATTATTAATTTGAAATCTGTCAACGTGAAATTAATTTATTGATTTTTTTATTTATTGCATTATTATTTTCTTAAATTTATTTTATTGTTTCTTTGCAGAATTTCAACAACCGGTACCCCGTTACTCTGGCATAATCAACAGATCATTTGCTTGACAAACAACTGAGTAAGTTGGTTTTTTCAATATACTAACAAATAAAACGCCTAGCGTGTGATTTGTTTTTCTCTTTTTAACTTATAAGCATTTGATTGAAAAAATTGTCCTAAACAGGTGTTAGCATTAATAACGAAGTAATATATTTTTTTTAACAATTGGGTGAGCGGCCAGCACTTAAAGAGACGCGAGACATTTCCAGAACAAGTGGCGCTTCCCATTTTGTTTCGAACCGTTTTTTTGGCATATTATATATAGAATTGCTTTTATCAATTAGATCACACCTGACGTTAATACTCCGAAAAAACGGGGCCGTTCTATGTGGTTGAAAATGATTTAGTATTTTCTGTTCTGTCGCGATCGTACATGACAGAAATTTAACACCCCGTGTTTTTTTTCTGCAGGCCGATTACTAGAAGAGGCAGCGATCAAACTTCTTCTTAGCGTGTCCACAAGTCATTCGTAATGACGAATAACGAATATTTCAAAAACTGTAATATTCGTTTTTCCTTTCTTTCCTTGTCCTAACGTCTTTGTCCAATTAATCTTCGAAATGTTCATGGTAGTGTAGGCAATCAAGTGCAAGTTTAGAGAAAATTTTCCCCAAATCTCCCCGTGTCATAAGGAAAACATTTTTAAAAAGTAATCACAGATATGATAGCAATTTGTCACTTGACAGATCTTGGTCTTATTATAACACATCGGAAAATGAACGTCATTCAGTCCACCAATCCAACAGTAATTTAGGTTTTTTTTTAGGATTTTGAACTGGTAATCAAGTAGTTCTGGTCGTGGGTGGGTGAGTTCAAGTTTAAAAAGAAAAATAAACTGGCAATTATTGAACTATACTGCAGCATTTTTCTCTGATGGTGCTCGTAAAAAAAAACAGTATAACCAAACTGCCCAAGCAAAGGGACCATGGGACGAAGTGCTGACTACAAGAAACGGAGGAGTCGGAATCGTGCCGAAAAGCTAAGAGAATAGCTAGAACTGAATCGAAATCGAGGGCACAATCAAACGATAATCACGAAGGGTACAACGATGAATTTATAAACTGTGACAGCAATGGCGATGCTAATCCGATATTCAGAGAAGACATCATACATTGGGGGCTTGTGCAGTCCGGCGAATCGGTTCCCGCAAACCGTATACACCCATCCGGCTAGACTCCCAGTTGATTAATTGTTCCCCTTTAATGACCAAATTAAACTTTGAAAAACGGATACGACCATTGATTTCCAAAAGCAGTTTGTGCCCACATTCAGAACTTAAGAACGATTGAAAATTCGGGAACGCTCCCGATATGGTAGATGTTACGAACATTATACCGAGATCACTCTGGTGCTGGTTTTGTGGAAATGGAAGCGTCTTGACCACCAAAAGAATTCTAGAAACAAAAGAAGTCTTTTCTTTTAACGATTGCAATCCGGAAAGAGTTGAATTCGACCCTCAATAAAGTGGTTGTATTTCAAAAACAAAACGGAAAAAACCCTCCCGCAGAATAATTTTCTTATCAATTCTTGTAAGTTTTAAGAGCCCTGGTTATAATTATTAATGCATCATTAAAACTCTGTATAAAACCTTGCAGTTATAATGTTTTAGCTTTGTTTGTAATCATTAACTTACATCAAATTTCAGGATCCTAAGCGCACACACAGTTTTTCAAGACTGGCGTGACGCCTTAGTATATCTTTGTAGGTTTTAGCTTTGTTAGGTAACATTCACACTTATAAATCAAAATTTCGGATCCTGGTTTAACTTAGTGCACACACGTTTTCAAGACTTTCGATGACGCCTTAGTAATAACCAGGTCAGGTATTAACTTGTCATGTAATCAGTAAAATTGGATTAAATTTCAATTATTTACTATGCGCACACACAGTTTTCAAGACTGACTGTGACACCGTATTAACCTTGTTCGGTTTAGCTTTGTTAGTAATCATTCAACGTACCAAATTTTTCTGGATCCCTGTCTTACCTTAGTGCACACACATTTTCACAAAACTGCGGTGAACAGCCTTAGTATACATTCAGTATTAAACTTTGTTCACGTTAAACAATAAGCCTGTTTTATAACTGCACACACAGTTTTTCAAGCGTCGTGACGCCGTTATTATAACCAGTCAGGTATTAACTTGTCATTTAATCATTAAACTTGTATTAAATTTCATTATTTAATATGCGCCACACAAGCATTTTTCAAGACTTGACCGCGTGACCACCTTTTAACCTTGTTAGATTTTGTAGCTCTTTTTGTTAGGTTAATCATTCAACTTCTTACACCAAACTTCAATCAAAATTTCAGGATCCTGGTTTACTTAGTGCACACACAGTTTTCACAAACTGGCGTGACGCCTTAGTATACCATATCAGGTATTAACTTGTCACTAAATCAATAATCAAACTGGTTACTAAGCGCAAACACAACCAGTTTTCAAGACTGGGACGCCTTAGTATACCATGTAAGGTATTCGCTTTATCATGTAATCATTAAAACTTCTATTAGATTTTATGATCCCTGGTTACAAGCGCACACCAGTTTCAAAACTGGGCGTGGCCGCCTAGTATAATAAGTCATAGGTTTAACTTTGTCCATCATCATTAAACTCGATTAAATTTTATGACTACTCACGCACACACCGTTTTCAAGACTGGCGTGACGCCTTGTTAGGTGTAGCTTTGTTATGTAATCACCAGATGTTTAATATCAAATTAACGGAATCTCTAGTAACCAAGTGCCGCACACAAGTGTTTAGTCCTGGCGTGACGATAGCTTTGCTCAAATTCAAAACGGATTAAAATATGGGCGTGAAAGCTACAAGAGATGGGGTATGGGGGACAAGATCCGTTTGATCAAGAAGAAAATGTTATACAATGAAATCGGGCTATCCCCCTTAAGCATAGAGGACGCCTTTGTTATGTAACAGAAACTTCAGATTATTTTTCAGAGCATGGGTTTTTTCCTAAGCGCACATACAGTTTTCAAGACCTGGCGTGGACCCCTTATTTATACACGGTCAGTTTTACTTTTTCAGGAACGGCGTGACGTCTTAGTATACCTATATGCTAGGTTTTTAACTTGGCAAATGGTGTAATATTTACTACAACTTTGATTGGAAATTCCTCATATTCACGATATGTTTATGGAATGTGCGCACAGTTTCAAAGATTAGCATGAAACCAATAGTATATTGCTAGGTGTTTATAAATCCGTATAGCTGG
Source organism: Ophioderma brevispina (assembly GCA_023653785.1). NCBI lineage: Eukaryota > Metazoa > Echinodermata > Ophiuroidea > Amphilepidida > Ophiodermatidae > Ophioderma > Ophioderma brevispina. The sequence goes on from JAMKCH010016814.1 coordinate 91,146, forward strand.
ACATTATTTTTCGCGATCGTTATTAATTACCGGGCACACACAGTTTTCCAAGACTATCGTAACTTATTAAATCTAGTTTAAGATTTAAAGTAGTTATGTTTGATTACCCTTTGATAAACATTAACGGTTCTGTTAAACCTTTATTGAACACAGTTATCAAGACTGACTTGATGCCTCATTAACATGTAATATTGTTTATTTTTAGGTTTATGTTTTGTGTAATTATAGTTTTTTTAATTCTGGTCTGACGTGAAACCACAGAATAATTACATCTGAACTATATGTTTTTAAGGACAAAACAAAAGGACTTGGCCAGTATGAACGCATCAGCATTTTTCTTTAATTTTATATCATTTTTTGTAAATCAAAACAACCGCGGAAAGGAGCCAGTCCTTTTAAACCCTTTTACAGGTTAACAAGACATCGTGTAAAACGTGGAGTAGAAGGTTTAGAACGAAAAATAAAAGCTTTCCATTATAAGGAAAAATGGTAAATAAACCGATGGAAAAGAAACTTAAATTGATTTTCTTTATATTGAATGATATTTCATTAATGACTCTAAACCGACTACTAAATAAACCCCGATTTGACTTTCTGACCACGGTTTAGCGTCTTCGACGGAATTAATTTCGTGTAACTAAGTTACATGGTATTCTGGGCATGTACTTTGCCTGTGGAACATGAACAATTTACAAGACGATTATCAATATTACGGAATTCACGTTTCCTGGTCCCAGAAATGAGATTTTAAACTGCTCCAATCTTTATGGACATTATTATTGATTTTCAGGTCCAGTGGTCATGATAGATTCACACACACACCAGTCACCTGGAATTTTCTATTACTTCTCTGAAAATCATTCTTTCTGGTCCCTCCTTGTAGACTGACACAAACCACATCAATTAATTTTGCATTTAAAAAAAGAATTGGGACCTTTAAGATATTTAATAATCTCACCCTTGGCATTTATACAATGATTCCATTTCATCATCTTACAGAAGATAGCCTTTATCACGAGTATCTAAAAAATACTGATGTTTGTTCTAAAAAATTCCGATCGGTATAAAACGTTATTAATTAACGCAACTATATTTAATTACAAAAATATTATCAAAAACTTATATAATGAAACAAAACTTGATCCAAGTTGGGTAACTTTATATCCAAACAGCTGGCCTGACAGGACACTTACCGAGGAAAACACGTTATAACGGTTTTGTTGGTCAACAATAACAAGAAACCACAACAACGATGTTTTTTGAACTTGCCTGCTATCGTAATCGCACCGTGAACTCACACGCCCCATAGAAAAGCATGCTTTAGTCAGTCAAATCATCATCTTAATGGTCTTTTTACAAACACGCGCGTTTTTAGCTTATTCACGTTCAGGTGTGAGCTATATTTCCAAATAGGCAAATGTCAGTGAACATCACTATATTCCATCACTTATTTAACATGTTTCCTGGTTTCAATGGAACATCTTGTTTTTTCCTACAATCTACAATCAAACCATACTCTTACCTTTGTGGCACAAAACGTCCGCGAAAATGCTATTTTTTTGTTGTTTGTTTTTTGTTTTAAACTGGGGTTTGTTTTTATTTTGGTGTATTAAGAAAAAGATTACAAGTAAAAGTAACAAAATAAACAACAAACAAAGCAAAACAAAAAAAACAACAACAAACAAAGGAAACGTTGAAACAAACAAGAGTTTCACAAGTGTAACACTCTCGACATGATAACATTACCCTTTTCCACTAGACTGTGAAGAAAATGGTTTATATTTGAAAGAATGCGGTCTTTTATAATAACAGACAATTTACAAAAGGCCATGGAATCCAACATACTTTTTATTGCAATGTATTACTATGTTTAACTTTGAAGTACATATAAATCTTTCTTGTAACAACCTTAAATTGTGAAAAAAAATAATCAGGATATTTTTGTGGGTGAACGTTTTTTTTTTACATAACATCATTGTCATTGCATTGCAACTTTATTGGTTAAAAAATCATGACATAATTTGGAATATTATTATTGCTGGTTAGTCTTTTACAATTTTCACAGTGGTCATTTCTTTGTTATCAATTTTACCTTTCCACATTCCCATATCCGTCAAAAAAAGCGGATTCAAACAAAAATAAAAAAAACATCCGTAAGTTTCACACTTTCCAATCGTATTCCATTGATTTTCAACTCAACCACCTAAATATTTCATCAAATTATATAAATATAGTTTTAAGCCATACGTTTTTTTGGTGATTGATGAATAACCATTGAGACCCCAATAATTGTACAGGAAATCTATAAGATAGATATATGTTGTAATGAATGAAGCCTGTTAATATAATGTACACACAATTATGTTACGAGCTACACTGCATTCAGTCAGTATCCGCCAATATCTTGCTTTTTTGGAAACTGGCCACTCTGCAATACGACCCCATGTCCGATGTTAAGTTCAAGTGCTAAGTGTCCGCAGCCCTTCGAAAACTACACCTTTATTATACCTTCAGCGATCCCGTCAAATACCTTCATTAGGGTATGCTATTATATGCATGTAATAGGCCCTATAATATTGGTAATCGGAGACCGAAACTTGTAGCCGAGATCTTCATTCAGACGTGACGATTACAAAGATGTTACCAATGATTTTTGCAACGTTTTAACACCGTCTTAATTAACTTTGTGAAATATGCTTGGATTGGGTGATAGATCGTGTTTTTTTAATTCAATTGAGGTTCAAAGTTCGAGTAAGGTCAAATAATTTGGATTTCTTTAAGTGGCAAATGTTGTTGAGTGAGTTATCACGTTGCTAATGGAGAATTGTTGATTTCCACTACAACAATTTGAGATATTTATATTTACCAGATTCTTTGATTTTTCATCACACCCTGCTATATTTAACGCAATTATTTTAAACATAATGACAAAGCATTCTAACCAATTCTGCTGTTATTAAATTTTATTAGCTAATACGTGCAAAATACAAACATTACCTCAATAAAGCCTGCTAATAATCGCACATAAAAATTCAATTACATAAAAAACATTCAAAGGCAAACCAACAAGCTTTTCAAATAATTCATGAACCATGGAGGAGATTACTAGACGAGACCAATAAGGAGGCCAAAAGGGGTCATACCCTTAAAGATACAATTACCAACACAAGAACCCAGGAATTTACTAATTCCGACATGCTCAATTTTTTAAATATATGTAATTCAAATGTTCAAAAAAGAGAAGAAAATTTGCAAAGAAGGAAAATCAATATTCCTTTTCCAGATACAATTTTACTTTTGTTTTATTTAATATTATTAAATACAGTAAGAGATGCATGCTTGGTGATATTATCCTGCAAACCCCCCAAAAACAAGAGATTTAGGTTAAAATTGTTATCGATCCAACTACTTAAAATTCAAGACACAAACAATAATAAGTCTATAAACACTCTTATTTACAGTACAAATCATTTTAGTGTTGTGTTTTGTTTTCCTGTTAAACACAGTACACGGCATGCCTTGAGATCTTATTCTAAAACAAGAGAAGAAGATTAAATTGTTTATCGATCATAAATATTACAAACTAAAGAAAACAAAAATAATCTAACTTATTTATTACAGTGCCAAATCATTTTATGTTTGTTTTGTACTGGTTACCACGTAAATATGCATGCTTGGTGATCTTATATGCAAAACAAAGAGATTAGGTTAAATTTTGTTATCGAACAAAATCAATGAAATAATTCGAAAAAAACAAAATAAGTCTCACTCTTATTTACAGATACAAATCATTTTAGTTGTTTTGGTTTCTGTTCAAAACAGTAAATATTCCTGCTTGGGTTGACTTATCTGCTAAACAAAGAGATTGGTTAAATTTGTTATCGATCAAAATAATTTTAAAACTTCAAGACACCAAAAATATCTAACTCTTATTTACAGATACAAATCATTTTAGTGTTGTTTTGGTTACTGTTAATACAGTAATTGCATGCTTGGTGATCTTATCTGCTTAATAAAGAGATTAGGTTAAATTTGTTATCGAACAAAATAATTATGAAATAATTCAAGAAAACAAAAATAGTCTAACTCTTATTTACAGATACAAATCATTTTAGTGTTGTTTTGTTTACTGTTAAACAGTAAATATGCATGCTTGGTGATCTTATCTGCTAAACAAAGAGATTAGGTTAAATTTGTTATCGATCAAATATTAAAACTTCAAGACAACAAAAATAGTCTAACTCTTATTTACAGATACAAATCATTTTAGTGTTGTTTTGTTTACTGTTAAATACAGTAAATATGCATGCTTGGTGATCTTATCTGTTAAACAAAGAGATTAGGTTAAAATTGTTATATTACAAACTAAAGAAAACAAAAGTAGTCTGACTCTTATTTACAGATACAAATCATTTTAGTGTTGTTTTGTTTACTGTTAAACAGTAAATATGCATGCTTGGTGATCTTATCTGTTAAATAAAGAGATTAGGTTAAATTTGTTATATTACAAACTAAAGAAAACAAAAGTAGTCTGACTCTTATTTACAGATACAAATCATTTTAGTGTTGTTTTATTTACTGTTAAACACAGTAAAATATGCGTGCTTGGTGATCTTATCTGCTAAACAAAGAGATTAGGTTAAATTTGTTATCGATCAAGATATTAAAACTTCAAGACAACAAAAATAGTCTTAACTCTTATTTACAGATACAAATCATTTTAGTGTTGTTTTGTTTGCTGTTAAACACAGTAAATATGCATGCTTGGTGATCTTATCTGCAAAACAAGGAGATTAGGTTAAATTTGTTATCGATCAAAATATTACAAACTAAAGAAAACAAAAGTAGTCTAACTCTTTTATTTACAGATACAAATCATTTTAGTGTTGTTTTGTTTACTGTTAAACAGTAAATATGCATGCTTGGTGATCTTATCTGCTAAACAAAGAGATTAGGTTAAAATTGTTATATTACAAACTAAAGAAAACAAAAGTAGTCGTAACTCTTTTATTTACAGATACATATCATTTTAGTGTTGTTTTGTTTACTGTTAAACACAGTAAATGTGCATGCTTGGTGATCTTATCTGCTAAACAAAGAGATTAGGTTAAAATTGTTATATTACAAACTAAAGAAAACAAAAGTAGTCTTTACTCTTATTTACAGATACAAATCATTTTAGTGTTGTTTTGTTTACTGTTAAACACAGTAAACATGCATGCTTGATGATCTTATCTGCTAAACAAAGAGATTAGGTTAAATTTGTTATCGATCAAAATATTACAAACTAAAGAAAACAAAAATAATCTAACTTCTTTATTTACAGATGCAAATCATTTTAGTGTTGTTTTGTTTACTGTTAAACACAGTAAATATGCATGCTTGGTGATCTTATCTGCTAAACAAAGAGATTGGGTTAAAATTGTTATATTACAAACTAAAGAAAACAAAAGTAGTCTAACTCTTATTTACAGATACAAATCATTTTAGTGTTGTTTTATTTACTGTTAAACACAGTAAATATGCATGCTTGGTGATCTTATCTGCTAAACAAAGAGATTAGGTTAAATTTGTTATCGATCAAAATATTACAAACTAAAGAAAACAAAAATAATCTAACTCTTTTTAACAGATACAAATCATTTTAGTGTTGTTTTGTTTACTGTTAAACACAGTAAATATGCATGCTTGGTGATCTTATCTGCTAAACAAAGAGATTAGGTTAAAATTGTTATATTACATACTAAGGAAAACAAAAGTAGTCTAACTCTTTTATTTACAGATACAAATCATTGTAGTGTTGTTTTGTTTACTGTTAAACACAGTAAATGTGCATGCTTGGTGATCTTATCTGCTAAACAAAGAGATTAGGTTAAAATTGTTATATTACAAACTAAAGAAAACAAAAGTAGTCTTACTCTTATTTACAGATACAAATCATTTTAGTGTTGTTTTGTTTACTGTTAAACACAGTAAACATGCATGCTTGATGATCTTATCTGCTAAACAAAGAGATTGGGTTAAAATTGTTATATTACAAACTAAAGAAAACAAAAGTAGTCTAACTCTTATTTACAGATACAAATCATTTTAGTGTTGTTTTGTTTGCTGTTAAACACAGTAAATATGCATGCTTGGTGATCTTATCTGCTAAACAAAGGGATTAGGTTAAATTTGGAATCCATCAAAATATTACAAACTAAAGAAAAGTAAATATTCTAGCAACTCTGCATCATGTGTTTTATTCCGTTAACGGGATTAGGCACAGAACACAGAGTTGGTGAGAAGGGTATTTATTTACAGAAACAAATCATTTTAGTGTTGTTTTGTTTACTGTTCTTTTCTTGTAATTGTCTGACTTTTAATGTGCTTCTTGAGTTAATTAGTGGGGTCTCATGGACCTCCCCCCCCCGTACTAACGGAAGTCCGTCGAGAATAATTATTTCTAAAAATCAAAGAACTATAGCTATTTTTTGCTGAATATGTGCTGTTTTGTGCACACATACGTGTAAATAAACAATTATTAGTTGCATCGAAAATAATTAACCTTTTATGTGCTGAAAACAAAACAATTTCATTATGGA